>JANHFM010007595.1:32062-48977 GCA_032468115.1 Grayia smithii | reverse complement strand
TGGCTCTTCGGCTTTGAAACGGAGATGAGCACCGCCCCCTAGAGTCGGGAATGACTAGCACATATGTGCGAGAGGAAACTTTACCTTACGTAACACAGATCAGGGGTCTGAATGCTTTCTTTTGATATTTATAAAATGTTGGCTTATTATATAAAATATATATTTCTGCTTTGTTAAACCTGATATATATACATCTATGCTTAATTATATAAATATACCCAGTGGCAATGTCATAGCTATAAGTAAAAAGTGACAATATTTTTAACAAGTTTATTTTTTTTTTCTTGATTTTTTTTTTAACTGCAGCAATAGGGCAGCATAAAGGCAGTGCTACCACTGTTATTTCCTTAAATTTTAAAGATTGGGAATTCTGTTGCTTTTATTCAGGGCTTAGTGTAGTATTATCCTATGCTTGGACCTATATAATACCTTCCAGCCTTTATTTGGTAGGTATTGCTAAAGTTTGCAATAACCTTATAATTGCATCCTTTTACTGAGTTGCTTCTCTGGTCCTCAGTCTTTATCAATTTACAGAACAGATGCAATGTTGCTGGCTATAGCTAGTCTGCATTTTTGAGAAGGCTTATAAAGGTCTGCTAACCATTTTGTAGATGTAATACTGATAATTTTCAAGTAACTTTGCTCATTTGACCAGTTCATTTGGTCTTGCTTCTTCTTTACAGGATGCAATGTGGGCTGTGAGGAGACCATAAAACAGCTGTCTCTAGCAAAGCTGGCTGGGGAATTCTGGGAGTTGAAGTCCACACATCTTCCAGCAGCAAAGGTTGAGAAACACTGCTCTAGAGGGCTTAGAGCTGTAGGAGCAGAAAGATTGCCATCTTGCCCAACCACAGTTCAGAACCTTTAAACAAGTGTTAGGTTCACATATTTCCTCTCTTAATCACTTTTGGAAATTGCTTTTTTAATTGCTTTTAGGATATTAGGAACCTACAGAAAGGCAAGTTTTATCACATTTGAAATGCCTTCTTCCATCCTTTTCTGAAAGAACTTTTTAGGTACTGAAAGGATTATTTTGGAATAAACAGCCAAAGGATGATTAGAACATTGATTTTGGAGAATTATAAATTGATTTAAGGGTCAGACAAAGTTGAATTAAGACTTTGAAATTAATTACAAGTATTCTTCTGTGGGTTATTTTGAATTTTATATAAAATATGAAAAACTTGAAATTAATTATAACAAAACTTCTCATGGGAAAATGTTGATTAGAGAAAAACATGATAAGAGGGGATTTTGAAGGTTGGATTCTAGAGGGAACCAGAAAGAATAAAATTATAATTAAAGAAGAAGAGACCAACTAATGCAGAGTGGAACAAAGTACTCTTGTGAAAGACTTCAAGGATATTTGGGAACAATCCATGCAGAAAGTTGTCAAAATTGTCTTCTACAATCGAAATGGGACTTAAAGAGATTATAAAAGAGGAACAGATTTCACTGGGCAAAACAGTCTAACAATGATTTGACGGTGGATATAAAAATATGCTACAGAATGATATGGAATAAGATATTACTGTTCTGTTTCAAAGTTCCTGACATGCACAAAGAGAATACTTTAGAAGCAGAAATATTTCTGCAGTTTAGTCAAATAACAACTGACAAGAATGTTAATTCAAATGCCTAGTAAAGAATGCTCACCTGAAGTGAGTCAAATACAGTCCAAGAAGCAATAGCATAGCTCAGAGATGTTTCCAAAAGTCTCAGATTGCCAAATTAGGTAGTCCAAGGGTCAAGAATCACAAACAATAAGTAGGAACACGATTCAAGAACTGGTTAGCTAAACAGTTGTCTACAAAAATGACTACAAACACAGGGAGCTAAATCTGTCTGCAAGCAGCTGGCTACAATTACTCATGCCTTGCCCATTGTTTCACAAGAAAGGTCATTGAGGTACATTGCTCTGCTTGCTTCCTTATGTGCCTAGACCTGGGGCTTGGAACTTATGCCTTTTCATCTTACTGCGCCAGTGAACAGGAGATGCAGTGAACAGGAGATGAAACACAGAATCATCAGATTCAAGGTCAGAGTTATACTCTGAACTATGGTTTATAACAATTACACTGGATTTATAAATAACACCAACTTACGTCTTAATAATTAAAAGGAACATATAGATAACCAGGCAGAAGGATGACTTTGATAACCTGTTTGTTTTGGATTTAAAAGTGAGCCTTGTTAAAGTTTTGAAGGAGTTTTGAGAAGAGACAAAGTTATAAAAGAAATCAAGGGTTTGGACATTAATTTTAATTAATTAAAATCAAGATTGTTAAAAGCAAAAGGAATATAAAATTGAGTTATTTGATCATGGTTAAAACATATGCATTATGATTTTGAATAACTCTTTTGATGACCAGAACTGAATGATGAGGATTTATAAGTGTTTCTAAAAAATGAGATATGGGAAAATATATTTTACTGTATTTTTAGAAAAAGTAATAATTATGTTAAAGGTAAAGTAAATGAAGTAAATGAATATAAAAGTAATGTATTGGATTAAGGTTAATATATATTAGTTCCAGTAATACTTAATGGTTAGTCTAATAAAATTATATTAAAAAATGCTACCCCTGAATGAAAAAAAAGCACTGGAAAAGATGGGGACTGTATTCTCCCCATTTGATAAATTATTCTTCTGTAGTGTCCTGCAAGAACAGGCTATGTAACATTCTGCTGGGTCCAGTGTTTCTCCTTTTCAGCAATCCACCTTAAAATCTATATTGACTATGCTGCAATTCTGGGTAGATCACGAATGCCACTTGGCCTTTGGGTATACTGGACCTCTTCCCATAAGGTTACCACTAGCTAACATGACTCATGGGACCTGAAGTCCAATGGAGAAGACTGCATCGTAGCCCTTAGCACATTTTTCTGGAAACAATTGTTTGTATATGTAAAAAGTGCTTTTTCAAAAGGCAACTACTAGACTGTTTTTTTCCCCTTTTCCCTTGAGGAAGATGAAGATATTTTACTTTTCATCCAAGAATCTTCATCAGATCTGGCTAGATGGTGTGGGAGGGGGAATGGAAGGATTAGTTCTGATAATTGTATAATTGATACACTGAGATTTTGTTTTTCACCTATTGCTGAACCCACATTTAATGAAAAGGATGCAGACTGCAAAAATCTGTTATACTGTTCTCTCTGTCTTTGGTATAGCTAGATTCAGCCTCAGATAAAGTATCTACATTAGTGGACTTGCTGACTGCTCAACAAAGAATCTTAATCTTCCCATGACAAACTTCCTCCAGATGAGGTGACAAGAATAGATCACAAAAACTGGAGTCTTCATTACTAAAAAGTAAAAACCCATTTGCTTTGACTTAGAAATAGCATTTGGTGATGGGGGGAGGGGGAAGCAGAGGCGCCAACCATTTTTCCTTTGCAAAGAGCTCTAGAAATATCTAGCAAAAGATCCTATACTTAAATAACAACCAAAATATAAATACTGCCCAGGAAGAGAATTATTGTGCTTTAATGAATCTGTGAGATTGCTCTAAACTGTGAGTTCTTGGGTGGAGCCTTGATTTCATTGACTTGCTCAGTGCCTCTTCTTTTTTCACCATACTATTTATGGCAACTGTCTTAACAAAGATAAATAGCTCTGGAGACAATGCTAGTTATAAAAATCACAGAATGAAGGTGATCCTTTAGCAGTCTTCTCATGGGTGCTAGCCACTGTGAGGTAAAAATGAACAAAAGAAAGTGAGGAACAAAACTTTCACCCCCTTTGAATTTTAAGGCAAAGATTTACATCATAAACTATATTTTAGGTGTTGGACTACTTTGTACATAATGCACCTAATTGCAACTGCTTAAACCAAATGTGTCTTTTCCTGCAACTTCCTGCTCCAGTGAGATCTCCAGAAGACAATTGAAAGGAATGGTGAAAGGTGCTATGTACTTCTGCCACACTAAATCCAAAACACTGCCCAGCCCTAATGCCTTTCAATTTAACTGAGAAGTTTAGTCTCCCAGGCTGAATAGTGAATGTTACTAATGAAACACCATTTGTGAGCTTGCAGAGATATGGATGGTACTAAGATTAGAAGTGTTCCTGATTATTTACTCAAAACAAACCAGAAGACATTTATAGTATCCTGCTCTGGAAACATTCAGAAGTGATCTACAATCTGTGATGGGATACATGAAAGCCTGAACAAGTGGAGGCTCTTCACTTTGAAGCAAGATCTGTCAAATGAAAATGAAATAAATCATAGAGCATTTCATGAGTGCAAATATGTTTACAAAAATAGGCACTCTTCTATATAGTATGAAGAGAAAAAACATTGCCTTGGTATGCCTCACATCACTCTGGTTGAGATAACTGGGAAAGAGAAAACAATTATATGCACTATATGACCAGGAAGAATACGTATTATATTTATGTCCTTATATGATTGCATTGCACTTATCAGAAATACCAAGGCATTTCTAGGTAGAAAGTTTAAGCTGGTGAGATCACTGTTGCTTGGGGAATGTCCACTTGGAGGCTCCTTTCATACCCCTGACAGGAGCTGGAACAAAAGACGAGAGCTCACCCCATCCCATGGCAGCACATGGGTCTTGAACACAAGCTTGCTAACCTCCAACCCAGCATCCTAACCATGCTCCTCCTTATATAGTAAATCTTTGCTGATTCTGATTTCCCAACTAGTATTGGGACTGTTGCCTTATATTTACAGAATCTTAGCAACAGGAATGTTGCAAAATTTCAAGAAATATCAGTTCTAAAAATCTAGACCTTTCCCTTCAGGGAGGCATTTAAGCAAATGCACAAACTATAATGTCCTTTTTAATAAGCTTTTGAACCTTTAAGAGTTACAGAAGAAGAATGTAGGGGGAAAATGTGCTGGGTTTTTCTTTCTGTTGAGTTTTTAATTAGGTTAATGTGCAAAATAAGATGCTTTGGTCTTTAGTCTTTATCTAAGTTCTTTAAGAAGCTTTTTTTTAAAAAAAAAATTATATTGTTTTATTTTGAGTACAAGGTGGTGGTAAAAAGTGGCATGAGGAGCAGTATTGCCTTCTTTTGTTTAAAAAAAGAGATGGTAATAAACATCCAATGATGAAATATCCTCTGACAGACTGTGGCATTGAACTAAACCTGCTGCAGGTAGAATGTTGATTCAATTAGCTTATTATATCAGAGCTTTTCTCCACTGTTTCCTTATCCCTCTTCTAACACCTGTTGCAGAGTCCTTTGGCCACTTGATATTTTGTTGGTTGCCTCTGTTTTTACATTTAATAATGTTGTTGGAGTAGGAGATAAAATTAAATAAATAGAGAAATCCTCTTTCTTTTCTTAAGTGAACTACTGACCTCTCCCTCTTTTAGATTTCTGCTTAAAGAAGCATGGTCATTAAGGCAAAAAACAAAAAGAAGAAAAGAACTGAGCACTTCAATAATTCAGTGGCACATCTCCCTCAGATTCCCTTAAAATCTTGCCTAGAAAACCTTTCTCCTTTGTCTTAAGAGACATCCTCAAGCTCAGGAGAGAACACTTAAACTAGCAAGCCTGGACAATTTCATTGCTTTAAAAGGTTTAAATCAGAGGCTGAAGAATCTAGCGTCTCTGAAATTCTAAGGGGTATTTAAGCAGTGATTCTATTAAGTTACAGTTGAAAGGAAGTGACTGATGCCAAGAAAGTCTCTTGGCAGGTGTGTATTAGCTTGTTTTGTGGAAAAGAAAAGACAGGAGTACAAAGCAAAGTATGAGGAAGGTAGCTGCCATTACAAATTCAGCCCAAGATTGTTTTTTTGAGAGATTATGATTGCTTCTTGCATATGTTAAAATAAAATCCCTCATGAATACATTTACTTTATAGTAAAAAAATACTGTATCTATGTAATTAAGCAAGCATTGGAAATCTACCACTACTTTTATTTAGTAGCCTAAATGATACATCATAACTCCAGTCTCATGATAAACAGTATTAGACTAATTCTGCTTAGAAGTTCTTTTAAAATGGTATTATATTTCTCTCGAGTAAAAGATTTGTATATTCCTGGTTACATTCCTAAAGTCTGTTGTTTTATCTTTATTATCTTAACTGTGTTTATATTTCTTTCACAAGGCAGATATTTGCCAAAGTCCATGATACGCACAGCTAAAAAAAATTCCTAAAGGAATTGAAAGGGTTTTATTAAATAATAACAGAGAATGCATGTGGTGTGAGTTAAAAGGTGTAGGGATTGATCTTGGGATAACCATCTTTCGTTGATGCTGAACTTACATATGATGCAGAGCACACCAGCCACAGTGAGGGTCTCCTGAACTCAGACATTCTCCACAGGTTGTATACTGTTCACAGGATTCAACAGGAATCTGGGACACCTAGAGAGAGACAAAATAATAATAATAATAATAATAATAATAATAATAATAATAATAATGGAAATTTAAGGCAATTGCACTTATATTGTTTCTTCAATACACTAAGAAAGCAAGTCTAGTTCTGCTAACTTTTCCATATAAAATGACTCATCAATCTTAATTTAAGACTCATAGGGTCTGAAAGATAAATAATTTGCCCCATCACCCTCTGCTTTTACTGAAATGACAGGAAAAGTGGCCCATAGAAATAAGATACAACAATGATTTGTTAAGTGTGGTTATCTGTTCAGAAGTCAGCTTTGGAAATTAATGATTCACTCTTCATAAATCTCCCTTACTCTCTGGAAGGAATGCTACCACCCAAATACAATTTTTTGATAAGTAGTATATTGATATCACTGGTTAATCTGAATGTAATTTTATCCAACAGTTATGTGGGAAACTTAGCACAATGTATGAAGCTAAAGTTTGAAACGAGATTTAAACTGTGTTTTAGATGCCTGTTAGAAGGACATTGTATTTAACCTTAAACACAATTGAAAGAAATACTGAAGTGTCCCTTAACTCTAAATAAAGGGGAAGAGATTCCTAAGAAGAGTGGTTGTCAGGAGAAAAAACATTCCCCACTGGGCTAGCTATAGATAACTGGCTGTCATATAACCCAGTGAGAACTGCATTAGCCAATTTTTTTCTTAATTCATGCTCAGATCATTCTACATATTGCTAGGCATTGTTTTTCCAAAAGTATTAGCATCCTTTAAACAATATGCTTGATCAATGAAGGTCTCCTGAGCTGTTGAGCTGAAATGAAACAAATGTTCAGCAAAAATGTACATTCCCCCCAACATTAGTGAAATCATACCAGATGCAAAGTAAGAGTGTTAAAACCAGGTAACCCATGAAATGTTGAAGTTCTTTGTCAATCACAGAATAACTAAGTATTTGTCCCTTTAACCTGTTTTTAGAGATTCAACACTTCAGTAGTGATTTATGTCAAAAGTGGTTCAAAATAAATCAAACTTAAATATTAATCAGGTTTTTAAAATGCTACAAAACCTAACAACAAATGGAAATAAAGCAAAAGCAACCATTCAACAAACAAGAACATATCTTCAATATTGCAATGGTAAAATCAAGACTGAACGTGAATATAAGCAAAATCACTGGTTAAAAACTTTTTAAACCAATAAAGCCTTCCTAACTTCACTGCTAACACTTCTCTTATTGCCATTCAAAGAGCTCTCACAGTTTGGCACAGATGCAAAAGAATCTTGGAGATGAAGTTGAAAGTTCTCCTTTATCTTTCCTCCAAAGGAGACTGATAATGGCAAGAGGAAAATGGTGAGCAGTGGCAACAATACCAAATTCTTATTATAAGAAATAGTTTCTGCACGAACTATGTAAATAGCACAATCGGGTTTATACTAAAATATTCTGTTTTTAAAAATTCTACTGTTTTCTAAGTATTAACAGCAGAATGTAGTACTGAAACAAGACTCTAGAATGACAGTCAATATATCATCTTTTAATTGTATATTCACTTAGCAGGATAATTCTAACCTGCATCACTGCATAATTCCAACTTGCAATGCTCTATTATGGCTGAGAATAGAGTGATTTGTTGAAAGCCACAACATGAATCAGTATGAAAGAAGAATTAAAGAACTCCTAAACCCCATAAGTTTCTCCATTTATTGGAAGATATTAACCCTCTGACATTCATATCCCGATATGAAGCAATAGTCACACTACTGAAATTTAACAAGATTCTAATTTAACACCATACTATGAGCTGAATTTTCACAATTCTGGCTGAAAGCAGGATTATGGAACAGCAAAGCCTAGAAAAAGATACTCCAGAGTGTGTGGAACATATTAGGAAGCAGTTGAAATCCATATCAGTACACAGATGAACAATAATAGACTCTGCAGAGGTACATGGCATTTTACTTGTTATATCCCACAGTGCTACTTATAAACATGTAATAAATTTGTGCAGAGTGATAGCTGAACAGAATTCCCTATTGCAGCCAGATGCAGATACATAACCAGGTGACTCCCTTGACTTCACAGGTGATATACACAATGAGAAACATATGCACAACTGCCTGTGGATACTCAGCCTATTAATAACTCTTAAAAAAGGGCAGTTTCAGAGCAATCCATAGTTTTAAAGCTGTTATGTGGTGTGTTGTTTCTTGGCAGAAAAAAATATCAACATAGGACAGATGTAATGGAAAGGGAAGTTGAAATGAAGAGGATGGGAAATGGGCAGTGAAAACTGATCAGTTACAAATTAATGATTCCATCTTACTGCCTGTTGGTACTTTGAGCAATTATGGGGTAATCTAGCAAGGCCAGAGAACAAGGTACAGCCTGTGTTGACAGATGGCCCAGCAGTCCAAGCTGAACACATCAAGGATCAATTCTTGGCTTTTGCAAGGGGAACCTGTTTGTTAGTGCCTCAAGCAATACTTCTCCTGGCTCAGTTTCAGATTAAAAAGCTGCTCTAACAAATGCCCAACCTCATGAATTATCAGAAAGGAGGGTGTGACTGAAGATGACAAGGTATTTGACACCATCTGGAGGAGAAATATACTGTGCCATTTCATCCCTAGGAAGACCTCATTCCATGATTTCAGAAAATAGATTGGTAAAGTTCCCAGTATTCAGGGATGTTGTAGGATCTGAAAAATGCAACCAGAATGGACCATAAGAATGAAAAACTGAAATGATTTCTGTAACATAGAGTTAGTTGGTATTTTCATATTCAATAAAAGAGCAATGAGGCATGCAGAAAGACACATGATAGAGTTGCTAATTTATTGCAAAATGCAGTGATGGCTATCAACTGGCATGGTCTTAAAAGGGAATTACTGTAAATTCATATAAGAGCTTATTATTAATGTTTATTATTAACAATACCTGAAGCTGCCCGCAGGAACCTCTAATAAAACCTGATGGAAAACAATAATAGTAGTAAACAGTAATAATATTTTATTGTATTTTTAATTTGCCTAAGAATTAAAATTTCACAGGCAGAGCATACAGTTAATTAACCACATAAAATAAAAAAATAAAGCATCAAGTAGCATAAAATAATATAAAAGCTATTATCTGATACAATATAAGCACTTTAAGTTAAAGATTTAACTTACTGTAAATTTTGCAATTCATTGTATGCTTTTAATATTTTTTCAGTTTTATTTAGTAGATGAGCATGTAAAAGTCATGCATTATTATTGTCATCTTCAACAACAACAAAAAACATTGTCTTAGGCTTTATGAATAATTAAGGCTCATGTTCCTCTCTAAGTCTTCTGAAATAATAATAATAATAATAATAATAATAATAATAATAATAATGAAGTTTTATAGGTGATGGTATCTCAGGCAGATTCCTCCTAATGGTAGATTTTATTTTTATCAAAATATACCAAATCAGGATATTTGGGCAAATTATTTGTACTACCCAGAGTAGGTGGTACAGACAATGGCAAGAAAAAGCCATTTTTTTTTAGCCTAAGATAATTTTTTGGCTTAATTGAGATGGTAAATTGATGCATATCTTTTGCTATTAAGTGACAACAATCCTTCCTAAGAAGAGTATCCCAGAAGATGAATAATAGTGGAAGACAACTATTTCTCTTCTGTTCTTCTTGTGTACTTCCCATAGGCATGTAGTCTATCACTGTGGAAACAGGATGCTGGACTAAATGATTCCAGTTCAGTTTGTTTGAAGATCTTTCTGCATAATATCAGAGACTGCCTTCCCCATTCTTTTCTGCCTTTGGCACTATCTCAGCCATGCATTTGGAAAGGAGGTAGGAAACGAAAGCCTTGCTTTTCCTTAGTACAGTTTACAGGATCCATTAAAACAATAATAAACAGAAAAAATCATAGGCATAAAGAACCAAGAGAGGTGGAATTCTGTAGATAGATTTGTGTGCATATCAGTCACAATGTCAGGGATAGCATCTCTCCCCCGCCCTCGTTAAGAGCCACATTTCCATCAGAGAGTAATCTGTTGAGGCCTGTATGATGTGAAGGGCTTAGGCAACTAGCTGATAGGTTGCCCATTTTTTTCTGTCAGCCTGTTCTCATTTTCTTTGTGATACCCACCTTTATTTCCCTCAAGGAGCATGCTGTGAGAAACTGAAAGCTTTCTCTTATCAGAAACCTGACCTACTGTATCTATTGTAGAAGGACTTCTGAAATTAAACCAAGGAATGCAGTTTGCTACTCAGAAATCAGACCATCCACCCAGCATAATATGCAGTATTTTTGGCCAATTTGATTAGGAAGCCATGGATCTCTAGATATCTAGATAAAAATGATTAGGAAACTAGAGTATATATTTGGGAAATGAAAATATGGACATAAATTTAAATAATGGAGTTAAAACAATGAAATAATTGTTTTAGAGATATAATCCACAATTTTTTTTACTATTTGGTTAGAAGAAGCCTCAAGATAGAAACAATTCAGGTTTCATTTTCACATTCTTGGAAAGTCCCCTTCCTTTTTTTATTTTAGCAATTAAAATACCATGTATGCAATGGCATGAATATTTCTATATTTCCTTAGAAGTATGGATCATATTTGTTTCTGGTAGTCACCTTCTTCAGTCTTCCTGATACTGCTTGCTTGCTTATGTACCATCAAATCATTTGCACTTCCTTGCAGTTACATAAATGTTTTGCTTAGGATTGTCTATCCCTAGTCTAATCACCACTATAATTAAGTCCATCCATTTTTCCTCTAGTTGTCTTCTTCTCTTTCTTTTTCAGCATTAGAGTCTTCTCCAGAGGGCTAGGTCTCACATAATGTGTCTGAAGTAGGACAATTTGAGTCTAGTCCTTTGTGCCTTGACTGAGGAATTCTGGTTTGATTTATTGATGATCTACAGATCTGTTTTCTTGGTATCCAGGACATTCTCAGGAGTCTTCTCCCACACCAAAGTTCAAAAATATAAAAAATCTTCCATTTGCTTCTTCAGAATCAATTTCCAGACATATTGAATTATAACTTCCAGCTAATTATTTTGCCTCTAGATGTATTTACTGTATCTTATGCCTTCATTTGATGCTCAATTGTTTATTTCATATTGTACAATTTATTATGTCGGGGTCTGATCCTGAAAGGAGTCTAGTTCATGATTGTATAAAATCACTAAACAAGCAAGCACGTTCTTATTTTACAAGCAGGTAGAACAACTTCCCTTCTCAGCTTACTAGAGGAATGTAGGCAAAGCAAATGCCAAAAACATGATTGGTTGTGCGAGTAAATCCTTTTATTCCTTCCTCTCATGACTCCAGTCAATGCCTATTTACAATTGAAGTCATTGTTGAGAACTGCTGCCTCTCAACGCCATTTTAAAGACCCGTGGCATAGTTCAGCCAATCATGCGAATGCTGGCTCCCCCTCCCTTCTGGTTAGCTGTCACATCTGTCTACATCATCCATGGCGTCAAAGTGTTTTGGAGGCTCCATCAGGTCTATTTCTCTGTTTCCCTGCTCCCTGCCGCTTTCTCCACCACCATCCCTCATGCTCCCCTGCGCCCGACCGCCTATGCCAATCACCAACACCCGTGGCCCCTCCCCTACAAATCCATCTTCCTCTCGATCCTCCACCCCACAGATTCGTCTTTCTCCTGATCCTTCGCTGTCTCCATGTGTCAAGCCGGACCGGGCTCAACATCCCTACTCTTTTACCACCAATTTTGAAGTGAGGTATCTTCACAATAAATGAGGAACTGTATACAATTATTTTGCAACACAAACTTATCAGATTGTAAGATAACTTTGAAGCTATTATAAATTCTCCATTTCTGATGTTTAATTTTTAAAATATCTTATTTTCATTATTGCAGTTATGTTACTTCTACTGCTGAGTTTGTTCCCAGAGGTGAATGCAAAGAGATCTAGTTTGGGAGCTAAGTTGTTAAGTATATGTTTGCCCTAGAATCTAATGTAGGGAGTTGTTAAAATATCTGAAACATGTAAGGCAAAAAGGAAGTTCTGGAGGGGAGAATGTATATTGCGGTTACATTACAATAGCAAGATTTGTATTTGTTTTCTTCTGGCACTATATATACAGCTACAATAAAGAAAAGAGTAGTGGGGGGGGGGGGAGAAGAAAGAACTAAAAGAGAAAGGAGCTCCCTGGGGCTAAAATGAAAGTGAAGGGGAAAATGTTACTCCTCCCCCCCCCACACCACCACAAAAGACGCTTCATGGTCCAATAGATTGGAGAGAAACCTCTGATTCCTGCTCCAATTCACCTACATGTATACTGTAAATGCTGCCTGCTGTATCTGTTACATTCAGCAATCAGCTCGCTTTCTACCCTGCCATCCAAATGTAGTTCTTATGTTGAGCTAACTAAGAATCCGGTCTCTTCTTTCTTCATTTTTTCCCCCCCTGAGTCTTGTGAGTGATGTCGGCAACTGGCTGGGAATTAAAACAACTGACTGCATTACATTTGCTCAGTCCGTCAAAACACTGCCCTGCTCCTAGCAGCTGGAGAGTCAGAAGCTGAAAGGAATCAGTGTATCTTGGAACAAAGACTACTTTCATGCCAAATACTTTTGATACAGTGAGAACTCAGTTCCTCTCTACATTTGAAACCAATAAGGCCCTTCTTTCTCTTATTTCCTGGGCCCTACTTAACAGATTTTTTCAGGGGAGAGGAGAAGAGAAAGAAAATGAGCATAAAATCAGGGAATATGAAGTCAGAAGCAAGCAAGTGTAGCGATAACATACCAAGAGACCTGCTGCTATGCCAAAGTTGAATAAAATATAATGTTAAATGTTTTTCTAAGGGAAGCAATGTTCTTGTTTGATCTGCCAAAATGTGTCTGTTAGTGTAAATTAATATTACTATGTAAGTTAATATTGTAATAAACTAGTAAGGATATGTCAGGGCTTCCAAAACCAATTCAAGGTGATGTTTTTGACCTTTCAAGATATTCATGGCACAGGACTGGGTTATTTGAGGAATTGCCTCTCCTTGATTACATCTGCCCTCCCCATCCGATCTGGCAAGAGAGACCTGCTTCAGGTTGTGTCTCTCAGGGAAGTACATTTGGGGAGTCCGAGGAGGTGGTTTTTCTCTGTCATATGGAACAATCTCATCTCCCCATCCCTCCGCAGCTGAATTGAGGTCAGCTCTATTTTTATTAATATTCTGGAATCCACTCAAGAATTCCAGAGTATTACTTGTTTAATAATTAAAATGGTTTTAGCTTCTGTTTTTGAGTTTAGTGAAAAAGACAACACGAAACAGCCAATAATATTAGCTTCTTCAAATTACTCATTCCCATATTTGGAATTCAATATTTTCCTGGTTAAATTATGGGAAATATTAGTTGAAAAATTGACATTTCTCTCTACCTGAATGTAACTTTTTTTTTTTTTTTGTAATTCCTTCAGTTATTTAAATAATATTTCATAATAGATTAAAAACTTCTTTGTCTCTTACATAATATTTTACTTAATCCTGAAGTCAGTATTGCCAGGTTTTAATTAAGCTTTGCTGTTCCTAGAAATCTTGATTTATTTTTAAAAATGAACATTGTAATATTTTTTCTGTCTTGACAAACTGGCAACTCTGTATTTTCATTTTCTAAAGATACCTACTTATAAGGATATGTTTTATATAACATCTGAAACTATTAGCTCACAAGCAGTAATCTGGCCACATAATGGATTTGAAACTGAATTTGAACATTTTATTATTGAAATGAATTTGTGGAAATTCAGTACTTTACAATCGTGAGAAACTATATGTCTGCTCCTATTAATTGACTGAAGAACTGTTCTACAAAAGGCATTTTAGCATGTACTCTTAGAGTTGCTTTATTTTTTGTCTCCGGGGTCCAAATACATTCTTAGCTAGTTTTTTCCAGACTTTCCTAAAATAAATTGTTGGATTGTCTTTCATTGTAGAGTCTTTTAAGATGTTTCTTCTTGGTTTTGTTCATTTAATTCATTTTTTTTCATCTCTTTTAGTCAATGCCACCAGCATTTTCTATGTTGCTGAAATTTTAAGTGGTATCTATGGATGCATTTTTATGGCATGTAGCTTTTGTAAACAACTGTGGTCTTGAAATGCAGGTTTTGTAATATCTTTCATCATTGCATTGCTCTTCTAAATTTCCCCATTAAATTAACCTTTTACAACATGTTTAAATTAGTCACGGTCCTTAGGTCCAAGTACAACTTATGCATCAAAATTTGCAATTGGAGTCTCAACTGAGATGATCTGTCTTTATACATGCATTTCATATTACATTTATGGAACACTTGTAGTTTTTCCTGATGTTATTAATCTGGAAATTTAATATTTAAGTGGTTCAATTTGTATGCTTTTTAAATTTGTTACTTGAGCTTTTGTCCTGCTCATCTATAAATTGCACTGCTTTATCCTCACACTTGTTATGCCTAAATTCTAAAACTAAGGGAACAATCTAATGGTATATCATTTGTGTTATGTTTGCCAGTATAGATAATCTTTGCCTTAATAATGTCTCTTTAATTTTAATGTATTTTGATTTTTGCGAAATGGCTACCAATTGCTATGACTACGCGCTTTAATTTGGTTTTGCTATTTCTCCATTTTTGGTGCAGGGACTTGCTTTTGTGAAGGGACTTGCTTTACCCTCATTATTTCACTTTTAAAAGATCAGTTTATATCATTTGTTTTTCTGCTCCTCCCATCCATATCCATGACTTGTATATTTACTTAATGTGACACACGTTATATTGCCGTTCAGTTATATTCCCAGGATCATTTACAAAGGAATAGAAAATAACATTTAAATAATTCAATCCATAATAAAATCATTTAATTATGATGTTATGTTTATTCTTTAGACCTGTTTATATATAAGTTTTAATATTAGACTTTGTTATACTTTCTTTTTTTTAAAAAAAAATCTTTCATAAACCACTGTTGGCTTTTTCTACTGGGTGGTCGAGAAATGTAATCAATTAATCAATCAGTAGCTATCATCTGATTCCAATTTATCTGGGTACAATTGGACTTCCTGGATTTTAACTTATGAATAAACAAACATTTGCAATCTAAATAAATGAAGCTGTAAAATCAGGAAAGCATTTCTACATGTCTACATATGAAGTCCAACAGTTAGCACTATACAGTTCATATATGATCATTATGGTCCATTGTAACTGCATTTTAACAGATTAACAGAGTTGGAAGGGACCTTGTGGATCATCTAGTCCAACCCCCTGCCTAAGCAGGAGACCCTACACCATTTCTGACAAATGGCAGTCCAATCTCTTCTTTAAAAACTCCAGTGTTGGAACATCCACAACTTCTAGGGGCAAGCTGTTCCACTGGTTAATTGTTTTCACTGTCAGGAAATTTCTTCTAAGTTCTAGCTTGCTTCTCTCCTTTATTAGTTTCCATCTGTCGCTTGTAAAATAGGATCACATGACCCTGGGACACAGCAACGTTCATAAGTATGAACCAGTTGCCAAGCACCCATATGTAAATCACGTGACCCTGGTGATGCTGCAAAGGTTGTCAAGTGTGAAAAATGGTTGTAAGTCACATCTTTCAGTGCCATTGTAACTTCGATCAGTAAATGAACTGTTGTAAGTTAAGGTTATATATAATATTCATTATATACAAACTTCTGGAGACACTTGTTTTCAGGGATAAAAAGAAATCTATTTTCTGTTTAGGAACATGTTTTTTTGCCAGGGATCATATCGAGGGGTTATATGGAGGGTGGAGGCTGAATTGTGGAGAATGTATCTTGAGTTGATTCTTGACTATGGAATATATTATCACTGAATTGACCTTTCTTAACATTCAATAAATTGGTAAATTCACTTTTTTCCTCTAGGCTTTTAATACGTAAATGATTTTAACATTCATTTTAAAGTTTTATCTTGTATTTTTTAAGTGTTTATTTCACATCAATCACAACTGGCATAAAAGGGCATGCGATCCCCCGTGCATGCACTCCCTGCACATGTGCCACAACTCCCCCATGCTCCATTTTGGTTTCCAGGTTGATGCAGGAGGCCTTCTAGGCCTAAAACGGGGCGTGACCTGAAAAGCTTCCTGCACCAAGCCAGAAGCCAAAATGGGGCGCAGGAGTGAAGCCCAAGCCCCGCCATGCCCCATTTTGGGTCTGGAAAGCCTCCTGCACCGACCTGCACCACTCTGTCCATGTGCCTACCGTGCATGCGCGCACATGTCCCCTGCAGGCACCCCATCCCCCACACATGTGCAGCAGAGATCCGAAGACCAGGTGGCCGGCAGCAGGCACGCTCACATGCACGGTGGAACTGGGCTAGGGCGATGGCTGGCATGCCTGCAGAGAGGGCTCTGCGTGCCACCTGTGGCACGCATGCCATAGGTTCTCCATCACTCAGGCTATAAACAAAGTCCAGAACTCACTAACAACAGTTACTATAAAATATAAACAGCAAGTGGCAGTGTATACCTACCTTGGAAAGAAAGAAAGAAAGAAAGAAAGAAAGAAAGAAAGAAAGAAAGAAAGAAAGAAAGAAAGAAAGAAAGAAAGAA
>JANHFM010007595.1:2030-12094 GCA_032468115.1 Grayia smithii | reverse complement strand
TCTGGGTCCTCAGTTTATCTACCCCGAAAGGATGAAAGGCTGAGTAAACCTTGAGCCTGGTGAGAATCGAACCAGCATTAATTGCAAGCAGCTGGACTTAAGTGGAGACACTTAGCCAGTGCATTAGCAATCTGCACCACCAAAGACTCTTTGTTAAAAAGTTATGACACTTTTTTGAAATTAGTGTTAGCATAGCCTTTAATCACTTCCTTTGGTATGAAATTGGCTAGAAGAAGAAAAGTTTGTTTCTCTTTGGAGCTATTAGCTTCTGATATTGCCATCTTAATCAGAAGTGAGCTATGGCTCTATCTGGGGAAAAATACCTGGATTTTTTTCCTCTACTCCACAGGAATGTTATCTTACTTGGAATAACAGGAAATCCAGGGGGGGGAAATCAGTTTAGGACTTCAGTCTTTAGACATAATCTGTCTGGCCTAGATCATTCAGGTTCTATTGGACAGTCACTTGTCTGAAATGGTATAATGGTCCTTCCAGCTCTATTCTGATTGATTGCTCCATCATTTCTAAATGTCCATTCTCTAATGTACTTGTAAGCATGTTGTTAACATGCTTACAAGCTCACTTTCTAAACAGACATCTCCTATAATGACCTATCCTAGGCCTAATTTCTGGATTTATGCAGCATTGTGGGGACCACTGATCTGAGGTCTTGCTTTTTGGACTTGTAAGGTATCTCTTCCTAGGAGCAAGACTATCTGAGTTTGAGGATCAAGCTCTGGTATCAGGTGTTCAAATGTGGGTGATGGATTATACATCTGGTGTAGGGATTTCAGATCTATGGTCAAGAATCTGGTTGCACTCAATGAGAGTTGGTAAATTCAGGTATGTTTTCCATCTATTGACTCGACTTAGTAACAAGATACAAAGTCCACAAAAACAGAGAAGGGGGGGAATGAAACATTGTACTTTCTTTTGTATTTGGAGTCCTGTGTGATCCACTGCTTTTGTAAGTTATGGGATAATTTTTGTGCAATGGGGTTGACAACTCTGGTTGCGGCAAGGAATGCAAGTCATGGCAAGTCATCCTCCAGCTTAGCTACTTGAAGTTCCGTCAGTAAGTCATTAGGTTGCCTAAGTTTCTGATAAGGCCTGTTAGCTACTTTTGGAAAGCTATCAAGGCTTTTGAATAGTGCATTTTCTACGGCTTCTGCTGAACCATAACACTCATCAAGTCTGTCCCAGATCATTTTAAGGCCTGTCGCAGGGTAGTTTATGTTGTCCTGATTTGTTTTGCATGCTACGGATATTCAATTCTGAGCCATTTAATTATTGTATCTCTTCACTGCATGACAAATCTAAGCCTAGGATGGTATTTTGAAAGACAATCGCTAGACTCTATAGCTTTCAGGGTGACCTTTAAACCCCATAAAAGTCATGTTGTTCCAAGAACTTGGCAAAGCCTATGATAGCTTGATTATCTGACTGTGTATTGTTGTGGTGAAAAAGTGTTGTGTAATCATACTGTTTAACCATCTCTGGTTTCAGCTAATCCCTTCTATGCTGCTCTGGCATGAAGGCTGATTTTGGGTGTAGGGTGCAACTTTGCTTGGAGCTCTCTCATTTGAGGTTTGTCATTGGCTTGTAGTGGTACTGTGTAGCATCTCTGGCTTGCTTCCTGAAGGTTATCTTTTCCATCTAGATGCTTCACCTGGAGTGTTGATAGATGTATTCTGAAGTGCACTGCAGAAAATCTTTGTAGTTCAACTTCTGACCCAAGCATGTTGCTGCATTTGCTGCATTCATTGTCAGAACATACAGCTCTTTTTGGGGCTTTGCCTTTGGCTGTGACAGCTGCTGCTGTCTATATAGCAATATATAGTCTCTATAGCAAACCACTCTAGGCTTGCTTCTAACAGGTCTTCCTGCATTTCCAGGGATCTTGCTGCATTCTTTCAGATTCTTTCTGTATTCTTTTGGCCTCTAACCATGCTCTCTCTTTTTTCATTTCCATTTCTTGCTCAGTAAAGGCTGCTCGTGCTTTTGCTGCTTCAGCCTTTGCACTGGCAATAGCAAGTGCATTACTTGCTGATGACTGTTTGGAAGAACTACAGATTTGAGACCATGCTTTGTATGAAGATGGCTAGTTATTTGACATGGTGTCTTCTGGAGGTGCTCGACTGTGTGGAGACTTCTGTATTGCCATATGCAGTGACTGGGTAGCAGGCCTTTGTGTAGTCACTACCTCAGATCCCTGTTGCTGGGTAGCCACTGTTTCACTATTCTGTCCTTACTACATATTACGCTGTGTGCAGCTTGACATACAGCTAAACCCACCTATCCTCCAATAAAACAGACCATGTGCATAGATCTGGATGCTTTATTAAAGGGACAGGATGGGTGAAACTGGGTAAAAAATAGAAATACATACAATAAGAACTCATATACAAAATAGGTAGTGTTGAGTTGCTGGTGGGCATAACAATTAACAAATACAGATAAATCTAAATCTCACCAGCGATGCTGTGCCTATGGGATGTGGATTTTTATTCTCATATGAACATGTGTCATGGATTAGGCTGGATTCTTCCTGGTGCTTCAGTTTCTTCAGAATGCTAAAGGAAAAGGAGTCTGGCTTCCCAGGATGCACTTATTTTTGGAGTGAAGGTTGATGGGAAGATGGGAAGATGACTCTTAAAGCGCTGGGTCAGCTTCCAAACAATACAGATTGGTATTAGTGCCAGCTATTAGATGGGGCCAAAGAAGAACAACAGTTTATACACAAATTATATGCTGAGGGCATGGCATATGCCGGAACCCAGAAGAGCAACAGGCAAGAGCTGGCATGACCAGAGAGATGGTTCTGCATGTCACTTTTGGCAAGCATGCCAGAGGTGCACCATCACGGAACTAGGATATTGGTGATATTTCAGATCCAATGGCTTATTCTGCTTAACAGGCTAGCTTCTTTTCAGGAGAAATGTTGTTCTCTTTTGGAGTGAATCAACCAACCTGTTAATCTAAAGTTGGATTCCCTAAGTCAAACTTATTGAACTATTCCTTTAGAAGTAGACATGGAAATATTTTTTGGAGTATAAGATGCACCTTTTTCCCCCAAAAAAGAGGGTGAAAATCAGGGTGCTTCTTATACTCCGAATGTAGCCCTGCCCAGACTCTCAAACGGAGATTTCAGAGGCTGAAAAAAGCCTCTGAAAGAAGCTTCAGAAAAAAAGCCTCTGAAAGAAGCTTCAGGAAAAAAGCCTCCAAACAGAGCTTCAGAAAAAAAAAGCAGAGGCTGAAAAAAAAGCAAGGTACAGAGGTCACAACCAACGAACTTGTTGCTAAATTTCACATCTGGGAACAGCTGATTGAAAAAAGCCAATCATCATTTTTCTTATTTTCATCCCCAAAAACTAAGGTGTGTCTTAAACTCTGAAAAATATGGTATATTAAAAAAAGAAAAATTAAGAGGGAGTTGGGGAAAACAATGTAGATGACGTTGTACACAGTATAGCAAAAGCAAATGAACCATCTTATTTAGAAACCATCTTGTTTCTTGTGAGAAATACACAAACAGTAGAAAATAGGTTATCAAAAATAAGTAGATATGGGTCCAGAATAAATAGAACTGGGAGAAAGTGACTTAGCAAGTTTCCTCACAATATTTTAACTAATTTTACAGGTTGATCATGTTCCTGACTCACTAATGACCTATTTCAAACCTCCCAAAGAAAACTCTTATGAAGAACAAGCAAAAAGAGAGTTAAAATATTCTTTGCTGTGCAATTTGATCATCAGTTAAACTAAAGACTACACAACATGGGCTTCGTAATACCAACAACATGGGTTTTGTAGTAGTGTTGTATGTACTAATTAATATAGTTATTTTGTATTTGAATTTGACTTTTTTTCTCTTTTTAAAACAATGTTAGTGGTTTACCAAATTATTGCAGACGGGAATGAAAACTCTCTGTTCTATTGCTGAATAGATTGATTGCTAACTTCTAATATTCCTAAACTTCAAGATAAAAAAACTGCCTTTACTCTTCAGGTCAGAATGTCTCTTGATAAAAGAGAGAGCTTGTTAATGTTAATTGGGATCTGGGTTAATTCTTTGTGAATTAACCCATGTAATCTATCCTCATTAACATGCTAAATTTTATGACCCTTCTTACATTAGTGCTTATTTAACTGGACATACATACAACATGTTTAACTCCATGTAACTGATTTCCTATGCAAACAGGAAGTTACTCCATGTAACTGATTTCCTATGCAAACAGGAAGTTACTTTTGTCCTGTCCAATCAGCTTTTTTCTTGTAATTTTCTTTGATGACTTAACTATAAAAGGGAATGTAAGACAGGTCTCGAGGTTCTGTTTTTGAACGAGAGGAGTCCTCTTTTATCAGACTGTACTGAATAAATTGTAATAAAATAATATTCCTGTCTTGGTCTGTTTCATTGGAAAAATATGCATATGGAGGCATGAGCCTATAGCCAGGTTTGGTCCTCAAAGCCTAATGCTAAGTGTGAATAATCCCTTAGCCTTTGTTCCTCTACACAGTAGAAAACAACAGTTTTACTCTATAATGGGAGATCTGGCCACATTTTAATTGTAGAATCCAGGATCCCTTTTTTGTGCCTCTTGGTGACTGCCTGGATAAGTCCCTGTACTTTTCTTGGCAAGATTTCAGAAGTGATTTTCTATTGCCTTTTCCCAAGGGCTTAATGAGAGTGATTGGCCAAGGTCACCCAGCTGGCTTTGTGCTTAAGGCAGAATGGGAACTCATGCTGTTCTGATTTCTATCCTGATGCCTTAACTACTACACCAAACTGATTCAAAATATACACTGTATCAATAATAAAAGGGGCAAAATGTAAAAATTAAGTATATATTTGAAAGATATCTATCTCATTTTTTTCTTTTCTCTTGCATGTAACATGAGCATATAGCATAAAAAAGAATTTATCCATAAGTGATAAATATTTCACACAATTCTTTAACCCTCTTCCTAAAAATATTTGTGATTTTCAATACTTATTATTCAGAATACATGTTTTGAGCTCTAAACTACTTTTGATGGAATCAGTATCAGGAAAATCTAACTGATGCTTTGTTTTGAGATGTCATAAAGAACATCATAAAAGCAAAGAAAATGTCCAGATTATAGGGGAAAAATCTTAATACATTAATTTTCAAACTAGGTTATAAACGCATGCGGATTTTGTGATGAAAAAGTCTGGGACAATGAACATGGCTGTCCCCAAAAGTTTCAAACCTACTAAGCAGATTAGGGAAATCTTTCTTGAATTCTGTGATACCTCCAGGCCAGGAAAGTTACTATGACCAAACACAAATTGAATATGCA
Organism: Grayia smithii; assembly: GCA_032468115.1. Lineage (NCBI taxonomy): Eukaryota > Metazoa > Chordata > Lepidosauria > Squamata > Grayiidae > Grayia > Grayia smithii. The sequence continues at coordinate 6,766 of JANHFM010007595.1, read as the reverse complement.
CTCAAAAGAGCTCCTAATTATCTAAAATTTAGTAATAAAATAATTATGAAAAGCAAAAGTATGAAAACAATGGCCATTTAACAATCGGACATCTAGGCTAAAAACCTTCCATTAATTACTATCTGAAAGTTCTTCAATAAGTTTTTCTTTCCTAAGATAATTTTAGATATTTTTTTAAAATGTTGAAGAAAAAAATAAATAATGAAAACTTTCAGAAATTTACCTCAGTCTTCAAAAGGAATAGACTACAAAAACATATATCAGATGTCTAAAACATAATCATTATATCATTGAGTATAATTTCCAAACCATTTCTAATGACATCTTGGTAATTTATAGAAATTTAGATGACTTAGAGAATTCATAACTTGCCCATTTACCCTTTGGGCTATAGACAACTGGTGTCATTTTCTAAAATGACTTCCATTGTGTTGTTTTAGCACCCATTTTTTTTGATCTGTCATTCTGCCCATTTCTATATATCAGTTCATTTACCTGTCAAAAACAATTTACAAACCTGACTACCATTGTGAAGTATGAGCCTTTTTCTGATATCCATGCAGAAAATGGAGCATTGCAATAGGTGGCCACATCACAGCATTTGCTAGGAAATCAAGACTGCTGGATGCTTGATTACACTGTGCAAGTGATGAATGTGGCGGGGGAAAAAAATCTCCAGAGAAAATATCTGAAGAAAGTAAAATTGCATCTGAGAAATGAAAGGGCTGAAGTGCTATTTGTATACAAACTCAGATGCCTTTTCAATTGTATATATGTAGTTTTGGGGAAAATATTATGAAGATACAGAAAGCACATATTTCTTTGTTGTAAATCACATGGGAATCCTGGAAACGGTTGTGTTTCATATGACTTTGTTTATTAAAATAGGCTATAATCAGGATTTCACAGAAAATCATATTATCCTTCTATGCCCATACAGCCTGTATTAATATAATTATGTCAGTCCAGGATGGGTCTGTGATCTAATTTTTATGCTCCACTGATATTAACTTGAAGGAACTGTCTTAGGAATAAGATGATTATTATAAAGGTTGGTACATCCATGCCTAAAACAAAATAACAATAAAATTGCCACAGGCACCAAATGCTATTCATACTTTATTATTTTCTTAAGATGTTGTAGCTAAGGACTAGTTAACCTATAGAAAATCATTTGGGCAACATAATTTGTCTCTGTGTGTGTCTGTATAAAAATCTTAATTTTAGGAATAATTGCTAAAAGCAACATCCTATCCAATCTTCCTTTTCAGAAAGAAAATCTTCTAACTTAAATCAATATATGGCAAGTGTGGCAAAGGCAATATGTTATTCACTTTGTTGTAACTGATCACAATATATCTTCATGCAAATCAAGACAGCAGTGCTCAGGAAGGTATGCAAATACCATATGGCAATATGTTCCATTGTCTAACATTTTAAAACTCCCTAATGATTGTGTAGTCTAAAATCGCAAACACAAAATAGCTATATCTGCATTTGGTGTAATTTTTTTTTAATCATCTGACAGGATTATACCAAGTTCTTTCTAGGTGAATTATTTTAATTATTTGTAGAGGCTCTTCTATTGACATATTGTTGGAAGAAAACACTGTGTTTCAGTTTGGCATGGGACAGTTGAATTAATAATATCAATGTTGCTTTGCCAATTTGTCCTTCTGGCGATATACATGTTTCCGTATTGGCCACTGTAAAATCTCCAAGGTTATTCAGCCTTCATAAAACCAGCTGTGTGCTGAAGTCCCACATGCTGTGCAGCACACACCATTAATTAATGATTTCATTATAGAGATTGACTGAAACTGAAGCCAGAAACAAATAGCTTTGTGTTTTAGAACAAGCCACGCTGCGTTTCAACGAGCTATAAGGGTAAATGAACAATAAGAGGCTGGTAAACTCAGTTTAGCTCAAATGTTTATGACAAAATACCAGTGCCATAACGTAAGTGGAATCCCCACTGAAACAATTTCGATCTCTACAGACGATACAATGGTTTGCAAAATGCAAACTTAATCTTTTAATAAAAACTTTTCTGTAATTTCATGACTGTTCTCTGAGATGGATGTCATTGTGGAAGTCCAAAGGGTTCATTGTATTCTAAAAAAAGAAAATAAAAAGAAAGTACAAAAGAAAGGCATAAAATAATGGAAGTGGACAGATAAACTTGTAGAAGCTGTATCATATTTATGGTGTGCATAGTCAACTTGGCAAATATTAATAAGAAATATAGAAAACCCTAAGTACCACCTGAAAGAACATATGCATTTAGTGATATATATATACACATTATGAATTTGGTTCATCAATGAATAATAACAAATCCAATGTTGTCAAGTATCGTTCTATACACACATACACACCCACACCCACACCCACACATACATGGCCATATACATTTGTTTAATAAATACATAAATAGCTGACTGTGTTACTGGTGATCATAGGGAGGGTATAGTTTTTATGTTGTGGATTTCAATATTGTAAGCCACTTGGAATCACCTATGTGTGAGTTAGTGGCCATATACATTTGTTTAATAAGTATGTCTACTTATTGAAAAGCTACTCAACAATGTGAATATATATATATATATATATATATATATATATATATATATATATGGGTGGGGTTCTTATTGGTTTCTAGTTTTGGTTTAATTTTCTGCATGCTTTTATAATAAACTGATATTTTTGTTTAAGAATTCTTCTTATGGCTCAGCCCACTGAGCTATAAATTGAAGACAAATGTTATGTCTGTAGAAACTTTGAAGCTGCTGAGAAGCTCCCTACAGTCTTCCCAACATGAAATAAAATTAAATACTCATTCTATTTCTACCAAACCATTATTTCAAGCAAGTCTCCCGGTACAATTTGTTGAAGTTGAAAAAAAAAGAAAAGAAATTACACTGAGTATCTAACAGTGACAGAATGAAATGTTTCCATATGTGTGACTTCTGCCTTAATACAATGTTCATGGCCTCAAAAATAGTATGTCCCTTAGAGCAGGGGTTTCCAACCTTGGCAACTTTAAACCTGGCGGGCTTCAACTCCCAGAATTCCCCAGCCAGCTTTGTTGGAGACCTGACTTGGAGACCCCTGCTTTAGAGCATCAAATCTTAATCTGAGAACTCCATTCTCCGAAAATCAAAGGATAACAGGACTCCAGCTGACTCTCACTTTACTCATGCCAACCAATAATTTATGCAAAAATATAATTATGCAGTATTATTTTTATTCTTGTCTTAAAATGTTTTAATTTAGTTCACTGTTCCTAATAAAGCAGTGCAGGTAAACCAAACTAGCTCATAGTAATTTGAAATTGAATTTCAAATAATCTAAACATTTTAGGAATGACAAAATTGCAGAGAAGATGAGAGTAAGTCTTTTCTTGTCCAGACATAGAAAATAAGGGGGGATTTAAGACAATGTGGTATCCCTGTGATCCCCAACTTAATTATCTGATCTCATATCTTGATCCTGATTCTTTACAAACAATTAACTGAGTCCAGTTAAATTTACCTTCTGTTCATTGTAGCTAAATTAAATGCTGGGTTTTTTTTTAAAAAAAATTGTTTATGATTGTTTGTCTAAAAGAGACTGTAACCAAGTTTTGCAATGAAATTTCATAGGATTACAGCCATGCAATATAGTAGTATATGTAAACAATAAATCCACTAAAATCAATGGTGCTTTCTGTTTGAAACATTTTTATACTGAATTTGTAGCTTTATGCTCTAAAAAGGTTTAGAGCATGTTCTCTATTCTCTTCTTGATTTATGCATTTGAATTAAACAATTATCAACTGGAGAAATTAGAAAAGCTGTTTCACATTGTTTCTTGATTTGTGTGTGTCAAAGCTTACCAGCACTGAACTGTACTGTCACATTTTTAGATCCACTCAGATTTAGCTATTGACACCATCAATATGTTTTCAACTGAAATTGTATCCTCATGCACTAGAATTTCATTGTACCAACAGACACACCAGATTACACCTGTGTCAGTCTTGTTTTTTCTTCTTCTATTGCCACAATTTCTTCCAAGCATTTGCACAGTACACCAAATCCATCCCTGATTTAAATCTTGACTTGCTTCAGTGCACCTCTTCCATGAAATCTACTTGGCTCTGTGTCATCTTGTTTTATCAGCTCTCATAGTAATCAGCTTCAGAAATAATTTGCTGTTGCCTGCTCTGATGTTTCCCTCTTTTGTGCATATCAAAATGACAAAGCAATCAGATCCTCAAAGTCCAATTGAAAAATAATTGGAAATCCAAAGTGGCCCTGAATGTTATTTTGTAAATAAAGTACATTCAATTACAGAATATGCAAGTGTGGACCAGTTAGCATTTTTAAAACAAAACAAAAGTGTATTAAATATTCAAAGCTTTCATTTCAATGGAAAGGACAACATGCATTTATTGGGCCAGGCAAAAGATGAAGAGGATACAAAACAATGGAATCTTCACATCTTTCAATAAGATAGAATACTTTTATTGTACCTACATTTGTATCCTGTCCAACACATACAATTTTATTCTGTTATGTATAGCAATCACAATCTTTTGCCATAGATCACATATGCATAGATATATAGATATATAATAAACACACACACATTATATAGATAGATAGATAGATAGATGATAGATAGATAGATAGATAGATATAGAGATAGATAGATAGATAGATAGATAGATAGATAGATAGATAGATAGATAG
>JANHFM010007586.1:12562-22796 GCA_032468115.1 Grayia smithii | reverse complement strand
TGCCTTTCAGGTGTTTACATTACGATTCATAATAGTAGCAAAATTACAGTTATGAAGTAGCAACGAAAATAATTTTACGGTTGGGGGTCACCACAACATGAGGACCTATATTAAAGGGTCGCGGCATTTAGGAAGGTTGAGAACCACTGTGCTAGAAGTTGTAATAAGCATGCCTCTTAAAAACTTCCAACATGGCATGTTTTAAGTGTTCCGTTATATTAAAGTTAAAATATTTTTTTCATCTTTGTGAAGAATCAGCCAGGAAGAGTGGATTTTTGACAGGTAATCAGTCAGATAGTTTGGGAGAAAGTTGTTTGAACTGAACAACTGAGAAAAGTGATCCCATAATTTGAATAGTTATTATTTATCATATTATTTATGAGAGCTTGTAATTTACCCAACTTTATAAATGTCACCAGGAACCAAGCAAGATAAATGCCATTTCTAGGCTCCAGAACTAGTTTCCGTGGCAATGCTTGATCTCATGATTGCACTGTGCCTCAGCGCATGTGCAGAATGCTTTTCTCCTATCACTGAAGTAATATAAAAATCTGTTCCTGTCTCCATGCTAAGCTTAGATATGTTGTTCATCTTCTTCATTCTCACTTTCTTCTTTCAGTGAAGACAGTACATAACAGCAGCTTTTCACTACAGGGTGGGGTGGTTTGAAGGGTCACAAAAGTTTTTTAGTCCTTCCGCGGAAAGGTCGATTGTAACATAGAATTAACCTTCCTTCTGTTTCAAAAAGAAGTGCCAGCTTCTATTATAAGCATACCATTTTATTTTACAAGGCTTTTTGTAGGCTGCTTTATCCCCATGTTGCCCGTCCAGCTCTTAAAAACAAATTGTGCTATAAAAATTCATGCTAGAAAATATAAAGCAAGACGAAATAAAATTTCGATTTGTGTTTTAAAACCTGTTTTATCTTATCCTGCCCCACATTTCTTTTTTTCCAGGCACAGGAGAAAGTGGGAAAAGCACCTTCATTAAACAGATGCGGATAATCCATGGCTCGGGCTACTCTGAAGAGGATAAAAAGGGTTTCACCAAACTGGTGTACCAGAATATCTTCACTGCCATGCAGTCAATGATCAGGGCTATGGAGACCTTAAAGATCCTATACAAATACGAGCAAAATAAGGTGAGGCTCATCGCTGCAGAGCAGTCTGCATTTCTTTGACTTTTTTTCCCTCCTCATTTAACTTTTTTATTAGTTTATCAAAGTATAAAATACAAAGAAAAAAGAGCATGACAAAGTAAGAAGAGAGGGAGGGAAAAAGAAGGGATATAGTGTAACGGGAGGGGAAAAAAAGGTACCGACTCCCAACTCACAGGAGTAGGTAACAACATTTCAACCACACCTTTTCACTTTTACACAACAGTATGTACTTCTATGTAGGGTTGCAGTGGCTCAGTGGCTAAGATGCTGAGCTTATCGATTGAAAGGTCGGCAGTTCAGCGGTTCGAATCCCTAGTGCCGAGTAACGGGGTGAGCTCCCGTTCCTTGTCCCAGCTTCTGCCAACCTAGCAGTTCAAAAGCATGTTAAAAATGCAAGTAGAAAAATAGGGACCACCTTTGGTGGGAAGGTAACAATGTTCCGTGTGCCTTTGACGTTTAATCATGCCGGCCACATGACCACGGAGATGTCTTCTGACAGCACTGGCTCTTCGGCTTTGAAACAGAGATGAGCACCACCACCCCTAGAACCAGGAACGACTAGCATATATGTGCGAGGGGAACCTTTACCTTTACCTTTAAGGAAGAAAGGCTCTGTTTTTTAATGTATACTTAAATTTCGTTTTTTGTGCATTTGTTAAGGCTTGATATTGTACAGCCAAAATGAGTTCTAGTCTTTCTTCAACTTTCCTGCTTTTAGCTATTGCCTGGTTTGGTTTTGTTGCTTTACCTGCTTTATATATATATACTAACCATGTAATACTTTTCCTTGCCATGTCTTTTTTCTGTTCTTCATTTGGACTGGACTGTAGGCTACTTTAATCTGTCCAGTACTCAGTAAATCTTCCTGGTATACTTCTTCACTGCCCTTCAGATATTGTTCCAGTGCCTTTTTTTTTCTTCTTCAAATGTCTGATGTACTTGCAACATTCCATGCCTACCTGTGTTCCTTGGCAAGTAGATTCTGTCAACGTCACTGTGTGGATGAAAGGCATAATTCATTATCATTATCCTATCTTCCTATCCAGGACTTCTGTTCTACTTGAAACCAGTCCACACTTCCAGATTTGTATCTAATGACTGGAACTGCCTAGGCATAAATTGCCTTAGTGGTATTTCCACCACTGAGTTTGGAATTTAAGATGTTCTTCACTCTCATGATGTATTCACTTATCACCATGCTCTTGACTTCAGTGTGCTTGATGTTCTCGGCCTTGGCATTTTCTCAACTCATTGAGGCTACTAAAACACTCCTAAGTGATAAAAGAGTTATAGTATTCAATATTTTTTTAAAAAAAAATCATTATTCATTCAATTTTTGTAACTGCCTACTTCAAATACATTATTCTGGGTAGCTAACAATTATTAAAATAAGATAAAAACAAATGATAGTAAGTAATAAATAACATATGTGGATATTAAAAGAAAAAATAATGAACCAACAACAATTATCTCTAATATATATGGATTCAATCACACATCCAGGGCCTCAAGCTCAGTATCAAAAATATTTTGGATCTCAAATCCCATTTTCAATAGAAATGAAAAATACAGACAGTTCAGTTTTGGGCTCAAATAACCTTCTTTTAGATACATTATATGAAAAGGTAGTTCCCTGGAAAAGGCTGGGAATGGGGGAAGGGAAGAGAAGAAGGGGATGATCAGCAGTAAGTTCAATGGACTCAGATACACTGGTGATGAGCATTAGTAGATTGCAAGACTAGGTTAGGGACAGATTGTCAGGTTATCTGCGTAGTTGCAAAGAGCTGACATCAACCTGATGGCTCATAATCATTCAAACAAATTTTTGACAGACTACTGGCAAAAATTGGTCACTATTATAACCTTCATTATAATGAAGTAAGAAAGGACACAATTAAAGTTGAAGAATAAAAATACAAAGCTGAGTAATATTTTGACCCCTCCTCTTACATTCCCAGAGGTTTTAGGCACCTATATGCCTTTTAAAATGCACAAAACAGGATGGTGGGATGGGTGAATTGGGTTGCCCAGTGTTTATAATTGTGCCTAATCCAATAACATGCACATGTGCAAGCAAGCACATTTACATACACTTCTAGAATTGTTGGCCTTCTCATTCCAAACAGCTGTGAGGACACAAACAGGACAGTGTAGGGTTACTTGTTCTCCGGTCTTGTACATAATCTATTTTAGCAATTTTACTTTTAAATTTAACAATTTAACGATTTTTGCATTTTAACAAAATTTTGGGTAGGCACTGTACCTCAAAACATGGAGCTAGAGCAAACAAATATGCAGCCCAAGAAACATCACTTTTCATTAACTGTAATTTGTGTTTCTGAGCAATAGAATATAATGGAATGGAATGGAACGGAACGGAACAGAACAGAACAGAATAGAATAACAGAGTTGGAAGAGATTATGGAGATCTTCTAGTCCAGCCCTCTGCTTAGGCAGGAAACCCTATCCCACTTTAGACAAATGATTATCCAACATCTTCTTTAAAATTTCCAGTGTTGGAGCATTTACAACTTCTGGAGGCAAGTTGTTCCACTGATTAATTCTTCTAACTGTCAGGAAATTTCTCCTTGGTTCTAAGATGCTTCTTGATTAGTTTCTACCTATTGCTTCTTGTTCTACCCTGAGGTGCTTTGGAGAATAGCTTGACTCCGTCTTCTTTCTGGCAGCCACTGCGATATTGGAACACTGCTATCATGCCTCCCCTAGTCCTTCTTTTCATTAAACTAGACATACCCAGTTCCTGCAACTGTTCTTCATATATTTTAGCCTCTAGTCCCCTAATCATCTTTGTTGCTCTTATCTGCACTCTTTCTAGAGTCTCAACATCTTTTTTACATCGTGGTGACCAAAACTGGATGCAGTATTCCAAGTGTAGCCTTACCAAGGCCTTATAAAGTGGTATTAACTCTTCATGTGATCTTGATTCTATCCCTCTATTTATGCAGCTTAAACTGTGTTGGTTTTAGAAAACCTGTGTGATATTGTAACTGGTCACAAATGTGTGTGTGTGTGTGTGTGTGTGTGTGTGTGTGTGTGTATGCATGGCTGTCAAAACTCCAAAAACAGGTCAAGTAGCTCTGGGGACGTTAGTTGTAAATTAGAACACTTGCTAAGCAACTGGCCATTAAGTGAGGACCACTTGAATTTGGTTTGCCTTAAGGGTTCAGAGCTGTATGGAATCTGGTTTCCTTTAACTCTTTGGGGGATTGTAAAAGATCTGGATGGTGGAATCCTTGCAGGGGGAAATAGGATCGTGACCACCTAGCCATGCCCACCCAGTCACATGACCAAGCCATGCCCAACCAGTCACATGACCGCCACCCCCACCAAATAAGCCACATCCACAGAACCGGTAGTAAAAAAATTTGGAATCACCACTGTTTCTATTCTATTCTATTAACAATCAGTTTCTAAATCTTAAATTAGCCAATTACTGTTTCAAAATTCAGTAGAATCACTGGATGCATTTGCAGTTGCATAATATCAGAGGTTGCTTGGGGGAATAGCTCACCACAACTTGAAGAGGACATTATTTTATCTCTGGCATATTTTAACACTTTCCCTACAGCAAAGTTGCAAGGGAACTGTAGAAAAATTAATCCTTTACAAAATGATGTTATTCCTGTCAGGCAGATGTATTAGTGCCTATATTTTGTTATCCTGCCAGTTCTATAGGCATACTCATCTGCAGTTGATTTATTTCCCCCTTTCTAAAATTCCAGGAGATCTTGATTTATTTTCCTTACATTCTTTAGTTGGACTGCAGAGACACTGCTGTGCCCTTAAATATTGCAAACTTTAGTTATATTGTATGTAAACTCCATTCCACCATGACCTGCAATTGCCAATGATTATGCTATATTTTATTATATTTCCCCCTGTTGGTCTATAACTGTAAAAATTTATCAACTTTTCTGGAATATGAGAAAAATGGGAGTGAAATTTGTACGATTACACTCTGGAACTGACAAAGAGAATAGAATAGAGAATAATCTGGTACTGTAAGTGAATTCTTGCATTGTGATTTTACCAAGCCTCAGCAATGCAAAGCCAGTCCAAGCACTTGCTGACAAGCTGTTCTTCAGTTTATTAGGGTTCCTTCCCAGCAGGGCTGCATTGAATTATTTGTTTCAGCAATTTCTCAGGAGAACATCTGTGTTAAATCAGTCAGGTCTGCATTCAAATGTTCTTCTTCAAGATAGTTTTCCCAACATTTAATCTGCTTTAAAATGACAAATCTGGAATAAAATGTGTGGTGGTTTTGTCAGTTTTCCCTTTTCCAAATGTTTGTTTTGTTTTGTTTTGTTTTATGCTTGGATTTTGGAGCTACTATTCATGTGCATATATTTCAAGGGATAAATATTTAAAAGAGAGTATTTTGTGGAAATATAGCTACTTATAAGCCACTGATTGATAAGATTTTTGCTTTCTCCTTCCTTAAGTATTGCTGATTGTTTTAAGTAAATCAGACTATTTCTTTTTATTATTATTAATATTTTTTTATTTTTTAAAAACGACGACATAACAAACATAAACACAAAATGTATACTTTTTTGAACAGCTATCTCATAACGGTAATCTTCCATTATTTACATTTCCTCCCTTGTTCTTCTTTAAATATATTTGTCCTTATTGTCCCTTTGTGTCTTATTTCCGTTTGTCTTCCTTCATATATATTATTTGTTACTATACATTATTTTACATACAGTTTGCATTTTTTGACCTTTCCACATTTATTCTCATTTGCTATTTTTAATCTCCAGCCAATCATACCACTTATTCCATATTAGATAACACTCTGTGTCTTCCTTTTTTAAAATTTCCTTTGTTAGTTAGTGCCCCTCTCTGCACAGTCCAGGATTTTCCTTATCATTTCTTCCTCTGGTGGTGTGTTCTAATTTTTCCAGGACTGTGCATAGACTATTCTTGCTGCCTTTGTTATGTGTAGGATTAAATACCATATTTCCTTACTATATTTTCTGTTTAATATACCTAATAGAAAGATCTCTGGTTTCCAGTCTACAGTTTGGTCTATTATTTCTTCCAGCCATCTTCTGATTTTGGCCCAATATTTTTTCACAGCTGGGCATGTCCACCAAAGATGATAATATGTTCCATGTACTTTTTTACATTTCCAACATGTTGGTGAATTGTTCTGGAACATCTTGGCAAACTTTGCTGGTGGAAGATGCCAGCTGTAGATCATCTTCACCTGGCTTTCCGTGAATGCCGCAGACATAGTCAATTTTATATTTGTTTCCCACATTTTTTCCCATTTCTCCAATTCTATATTATATCCAAAAAAATTTGCCCATCTAATCAGTGTGTCCTTGACTACCTCGTCTTCCATTTTATATCTCAATAAGTATTTATTGCTAATTAATTTTATTTCTGTTCCATGTATAATTTTCTCTAATTCTTGTGGTTCCTTTTGTATTTCATATAGTTTTTTATCCTCTGTATATTTAGATTGAATTTGTGTAAATGTCCACCAGTCGATTTCCCTGCCTACATCTTGTTTCAATTCTTGTTTTGTTTTCAAATTTCCCTGTTCGTTTACCAATTCCTTGTATCTAATTGTCTTATTTATATCCAGTAAGTTTGAGTGTTTCAGTGCTTCTGTTAGGGATAGCCACATTGGAATTCTTAGTAATGTTTTTGTTTTACTTTTTTCCAAATCTGTAGCAATGCATTCCTATCTATATGTGTTTGAAGGTATCTGTGCATTTTATATTTTTCGTCCCATAGGAATGCATGCCACCCTGCTTGCAAGTCATGTCCTTCTATTGTTAGCGCTCTATTACTTTTCAGTTCCATCCACTCTTTTAGCCATGTTAGACTAGCTGCTCGATGGTATATTTCCCACTCTGGTAATGCCAGATGGTATATTTCCTTTTATTATACCCAAGAGGAATAGCTGTGGTTTCATATCAATTTTTTGTTCAATTATTTCCTCCAACCATTTTCTAATTTTTGTCCAATATTCTCTGGCTTTGGACATGTCTACCAACACATCAGCTATTTTTCATTTACAAACCTGTGAAAACTTTCAACATGAAAACTGGTCATAAAATTACTTTTTCATTATATCGTAACTGCTCGTTAAACAAGATGATTGCTAAATAGAATATGGAACGTAGAGAATAGAATGGAATGGAATGGAATAGGATATTCTTCATTGGCCAAGTGGTTGGACACAAGGAATTTGTCTCGGGTGCATAAAACTTCAGTGTACACATACAAGCAACAAAGTGGTAAATCACAGATCATAATATAGATGAGATCTATTTGTAGTTGCAAAATTTCTAGGATCTCTATTATTAGAAACCTTAGTGTATGCCCATCTAGGAATTAAGATTCAGTTGTGTACGTATTTTTAGAAGCCTGTCTGTTTTTCAGGCATGGAGTATCTAATTCTGTATTCATGGCATTCCTCACTAAGGTGTTGCATTTGGCCTATTTATTGTTGTGACTGTTTTTTTATAATCTAAAGTGGTCCAAACACTTGCATGCCATCTGTCTTATTTTTGATCATAAATTAATAAATAAAATAAGTAATGGGCAAAGACTTGCAATTCTTTTGAGTCCTGTAGCCAGAGCTCTAAAAGGACTGACCTCCGTGAAGCTTTTGTTGGAACAATGTTTATCTTTGCTGATAGAAAGAACAATTGTTTCCATTTAAGCAATTCGCTTTCAGTTCAATCTACTTTACAGTAGATGAGGAAAGTGAGGTGAGTAAGCACTGGGTACACCATTTCGAACTGCTGAATAAAAGATGGAATTTAATCCAACATAAAAGGAATGCATAACTATTTTCTAAATTCTGCTTATCCAAATTGGCCATGCAGTTGTAATTCCTATATTCTCTCTCACACACATTACAGATGCAGTTATTACTTTTCAGTATCACATGACTTCCTCCTTGCCTGGTTCTAAAAAGAGATAAAATAGATGGGCAGACGTGGAGTTCTATCTCTCCTTGGATGCAGAGAGATGCCAAAAGTAGGGAAGGCCAGAGGTGGGCCTTTGCCAAATTGGAGGTTATGGGGCCTGGGCTCCTGTAATTATGTAATTTTATATTACTGAGCTGCAATGTGGATCTGTGCATTCTTCCTGTTCTCGTTTTATACAGTACTCATTGCACCTTAAGACAGCACAATTTTCTCCTCTTTTTTTTTTTTTTTTTTTTTTGTCCATTGAAATCAGTAAACCAGTTGAGAATGAAGAGGGAAACCTGACTATTTCTATCTTTGTTTTTCACACACACTCGACGCTGTCTCCACACTACCATCTCCTTACTCCACTTCCACACTCATACATGCAAACACACCCCAGCAGGAAAGACTATGGTTTTATAGACTTAATTGAACGTCTCCCTGTTCTTTGTTTTTTATCTTGTGCAAATTAAGTCATTTTTTCTAGTTGTTTACTGTTCACAGTTAAAAATGTAGTAGGACTGTAAACTGAAACCAAATCGTGTATTATTTTTTCCATGATAAGAGAAGAGGAGGGAGAGAATGAGAATTCATAATGACGAATTACCAACCATGTTAGCATAGAATAATGGGTATCATTATTCTATGCTAACATGATTGGTAATTCAATCATCTTTCTCCCTCTTTCTCCCTCCCTCCTTCAAGATCATGTTGAATATATTACAGATGGAATATGGACTGTACAGAAGATAAAGAGACCTGTAATTCTGTAATTTGATCCTTAACTATTTAAACTCTAAAAGCTAAGAAAAAAAATCAAATTTGAAGATCCCATTCTTGTTTGGATCATTTTAGTCCTATCTGATTGCTAAATAGAAAATCCCCTCCTCGTTTTAAACTACATTTGAAAATTTAAATCAGAATCTTCTAAAAAGTTATTTCCATGCAACCTAAAAAGAATCACCACACTCCTATATATGCTGTAAAAGTGTGACCATGAAATGTGCTACTTTATTTCCTTATAAGGAATTATTTTAACTAAATTGTCTAATTGTTACCATGTAAAATTGCCAACCATGTTACCAACCTAAGATTACCAACTTAAGAAAAAAAAGACAATTGACCACTTACAAATTTTATGTGATTTGTACCTTTCCTCTAATACATTCAGAAATCTAATCATAAGACATAGGAAGAAACTCATCCTTTAAGCCAGTGGTTCTCAACCTGTGAGTCGGGACCCCTTTGGGGTCGAATGACCCTTTCACAGGGGTCGCCTAAGAGCGTAGGAAATCACATATTTCCGATGGTCTTAGGAACCGAGACACCGCTCCTCAAGCTGAGAAGGATGGACTCCAACTCCCAGAAGGCCTCTGGGAAGCTGACCAGAAGGGAGCCCCAGTCTGTGGCAGAGAGACAGACACGTGTACAGGAGCGGAATGCACGGAGCTTCCTAGGAAACGTAGTCCGCCCTGTGCTTCAGGTTGGCCAGCAAGGAGGTGGCTGAAGAACTACAGCAGCAGAGGGAGGGCAAAGCGGGCCTGTGCAGGGTGCCGGCTTCGAGTTTGCAGGCGCCCTGGTGCTCTTCCCTGGCCAGGATGCACCCCTCTTTGGTTATGGGGCTGTCCTTTGGGGGATGCTGCAGCAACATAGTTTTCCTGGAGCTGCTTATCCAGTGAGTGTTGGGTGCAAAGGGTGGCTAGGCTGGGGATCCTTTTTCCTGCCTTTCCCCGGATTTAACAGCAGCCCCGCTTTGGATTTCTTTTGCTGGAGAGGTCAGTTTGGAAATTGTTGGTGTTTGCCCTGATGATGTTTCCTAGTTGGGTCAGGAGACGTCTGCAAGAAAAGCAGCCGGCTGTGAGGTTACCAAGGACCCCACAATCCTAGATCTCCTTTCACTCCAAAAAACACACTCCCTTCTACCTCTGATGATATTACCTAGTTGGGTTAGGAAATGTCTGTAAGAAAACAATTACGCTCGGAAAACACCATGAACCATACGGCCCTCCTCCTCTTTTTTACAAACCCCACTCCCTTCTAATATTGATGATGTTACCTAGTTGGGTTAGGAAACATCTTGTAAGAAAACCAAACTCAGAGAATGCCAAGGACCCCATGG
>JANHFM010007584.1:22182-38774 GCA_032468115.1 Grayia smithii | reverse complement strand
AGGGGGGGCGGCCATTTTTGCTACCGGATCGCCGAACCAATCGGCACAATCACTACCGGATCGCGCGATCCGGTGCAATCCGGTAGCATTTCACCCCTGGCCAGGATGTATAGCCCAGTATCATTTAAAGGGCCATAGTTTCTGCACTGAATAGAATATTTTATTGGCCTAGTGTGCTTAGACAGAAAAGGAATTTGTCTCTGGTTCAGAAGTTCTCAGTGTACATACAAACAGTAAAGTAGTAAAAATCATAATAATGGTGCCAATAAGAGAAGATACTGGAACAGATGAGAAGGATAAAAATAATACAGCCATACTACGTGGGTAAATATATTGAGATATAAGACAGTACTGTAGGAATTAGGTGTTTGGAAGAGTGATGGCACAAGGAAAAAAAACTGCCTCTGTATCTAGTTGTTTTAGCACGCAGTGCCCTGTAGTGGTGTCCTCAGTGGAGGAGTTAAAATAAAATGTTCAATTAATTTTGACTGTCACTGCTTATTTGACTATAGGAATGATTATTGATTGCTTATTTATTTAGCATCTTTAAAAAAAACAACTTTCAAGGAAGACAAAAATTGTACAGAATGGCTAATAAATTCAAAACCAACAAAGTTAATTAAATGGGTGCAATCCAGTAAGTAACTCTCGACCAATGGTAGATAATATTTTTATGTTCTTCTGAAGCTGAGTGGCTTTTCAAAGAATACTTTTGGTGGGGAATTGAAGGCTTCAGGGAGAGACTGAATAATGGCCTTTTTGATTTTCCAATAGAAATCTTCCATCTGTGAGAGGAAAGCAAACTGGATCCATTCAGTACCAATGTCAACCATACATACTGTATATAGAGTTCACATATAGAGTGGATGAATTTAATTCAAAAGTTCTCAGGAATCAAAGAAATCTGGCATCCACTCTGAACTCAGAAATAGCCTTGTCTGAAATTCTAAACATCATGTAATGCTTACTATATAAAAAATATGGAAGTTGTCTGACCATCTCAGAAAAACAAAATAACCTGCCTGCTGCTTATATTATCTGTCTGGAAAATGAAATGCTTTGATGCGTATATAAAAAAATTATTGTAGTGGCATCATCTTTCTTACGGTCCTCAACAGTGGCAATTCATCATACATCATTTCAGTGTTTAACTGAGATCTCTGCCTAGCCTTCATGTTTTCAGAAATAGGCGAGAAGGAATCTGCTAGCTCTTTTTTCTATGATGCGAGAGGCATCTTATGACTCCTACTGGTGATTGTTTCCATTCCATTCTAAATCTCAAATTTTAATTTGGCCATGATGATGATGATGATGAGGAGGAGGATTTTCTTCAACCTGATGTTTGAGTCACTTTGTCTGATGAAGAATCCTACAGAATTTGGAAGTGTGTACATTTATTTTTATTTTTTTGATGCACCGATTGTTCCTAATGCAGATCTTCTTCATTTCCACTGATTTGTGAACAGTAAGAAGTTGACTGTTCTTACTTCACTACTACACAGATTCATTTGGATGATGGAAGACTGAAACCTATTGAGACTTTGAAGAGTCACAAAGTGCATTGTTAAGACAGACTGTATTGCCTCTTTACCTGAACAAGTGAACAGTATCACTTCTGTAGAGTAAATAGCCTGATATCGAAGCTACCTTACACAAGGCCTGTCCTCTAATATGCATAGTTCAAGTTATGGAATTACAGGTTTAAGTTAAAGAAGGGCAAATTCCAATTGAAACTTTGAAAAGTATTTTTAATAATTAAAAAAACAGTTGGATAATGAAACCAATTACCCAGGGAGGTGATGGGTTCTTTGCTAGATATGTTCAGGGAGTGGCTGGATGACCATTAGTCTTGAATACTTTAATTTGGAATTCTAGCTTAAAATATCGCTTCTAATCCTATGATTCATAATTACAATATATACGAATAACCTGCAAGCCTTACAGGAAATAATCTGTAAACCAAGTCTGGGGAACCTGAATATTTTATTTCCCATATTTTCTGTCTCCACCTCTTCTACTTCCATTTTACAGACCAACAAAATGAGCAAGATGGAATTTATGCTTTAAGCCACAAAATCAGCTCTTCAGCAAAATAGTTCTTTCAAGTTTGTAGGACACTTTCCTTACATGTCAATCTGTAGAATATTAACTTGGAGAGGATTTGTTCTCCTTTAAGTATTAAACAAGAGATACAGATGATTTGCTGCAGAAAGGAAACCTTTACAAAGCATGTTTTCCTAAAACTTAAAGAAAGGAGAAGGAATTAGGTAGGGCCATTAGAAGCAGTTTATTCAAGTGCAGTTGAAGGGTTCTGTTTTTTTCCCAGGCTGTACCCAAGAGATGTTTCTCTTCTTTGGGACTGACTTCATTTCTTCTGACTAAAACAGAATTACAAAGAGTGATTCCTACATTTAAATGCAACACCTATGTTTGATGGTACTCTCAGAGAACTCTCAGGAGGTGATTAATTCTGTGCACAGAGGCTTATATTTATGCATTCAATCGGAGCATTTGTATCTGATTTTCAAAACTAAGAAAAGTTTCTCTCTTGCCTTCCTGGTAGAGATTTCAGTTCATGGATGCTGGAATCATTGATAAGGTGAAGCTTCCATGTTGCTTGGACTCAAGAGTTTAACATATAGGAGCTTGACCTGGATTTAAATTTCAGATCCAGAAACTAGTCATATCACAGGATAGATGTGTTGAATCAGAAAAATCTTTCTCCAGCAATTTCATCCTAACAATTGACCAGATCTAATACAAAAAACTATCAGGGCTGAAATGTGAAGTTCTTGTGCTCCCTGAACTTGGTTGTTGAAGTTGCGTATCAAGTTTTGGCAAGCCTACTCAATTTGCACTCAAAATTTGGGTGCAAATTGGGTGCAAACTGACTAGGTTGGCACAAATTACATCATTATATTAGAAAACCAGATCTAGAAAAGATGGAGAAATAGTTTCATACATAGAACATGAATTAGGGAAGAAAACAGTTTGAGAGATGTAATCCTGAAGAATAAAGCTTTGCAACCTCCCATTTTCAGTGTTTTACTCTATATGAAATTATTTGGGGAAGCATAAAATGTAAAGCATAAAGCAAAGGAAATCTCTGATAAACCAGTGCTTATAAATCTCCAGCAAGGAAAAAAAACACCGGTCACACAACATCTAGGAATAAGACCCTAATAGGTAGTCATTTAATTGGGTTTTTCATGATGTCTCAATAATTGAATATTTCTGAACCAAATTTACCTGCTTACAAAATTCTAGAAAACTTCCTTAAACAGTCTAGGTCAGTGATGGTGAACCTTTTCAGCACCAAATGCCAAAAAGGGAGCATGTGTGTGCATCCGCTTTATGCATACGTGTGTGCATGCGTCTAGTCTAGGCCGCAACCTGGAAGAGGAGCTGCCCAGAGTACATGCGCACACCCGAAACTGTACTTCCAGTTTCAGCTACTGAACTTCCAGTTTCAGCCAGCTACTCTTCCAGGTTTCTGGCATACATCCACATGCAATGAACAGCTGGCTGACACGCATGCTCATGCAGGAAAACGGAAGACCAGCTAGAAGATCTAGTTTCCGGCACTGCTGCATACAAAAAGGCCAGCTGATCATCACACGCACATGTGCGCCAGAAACCTGGAAGAGGAATGGGCAACACTCTGTGTGCCAGATGACATGGCTCCATGTGCCACTTCGGGCACGTGTGCCATAGGTTCACCATCACGGGTCTAGATCATGTATTCATAATCATATTTATACTTATATCTGTTATCTTATACATGCTTGATAAAAATAAATAAATAAAAAAAAATTAATCCATCTATTTCTGTACCACATGCAACAATTTTCCCAAAGCCAATATGTTTCTGATTAAGATTTCCACCAATTATAAATACAACACAGGGATCCAGGTGAAGAAGTTTATTCTCCAGGCTTTCCAGCAAGAATATTGAAGATGTAGGGAGGGATCTTCTTTGAAGAAGATGGAATTAAATCTGGAATTTTTCAATGCAAACCTGTGCCTCTCATGCCAAGAATTTTGTAAAAGAGAGAGTGGGTGGGGGGATCTTTAGAACAATAGTGTTCTCTTGTGTTCTTTCATTGAGTACTTCATACAATACAATAATAAAGAACATTGTTGTTGGACAGCTATTATCTTATAAAAGCTAATCTAGGGAAAACTACTGCCAGTTTTTCTTTGTGACACTTTTCCCCAATTAATTTGCATTAATTGGAGATAGTAGTTATCATGAATTTGAAGAGGAACAGTTACTACATGACCTTCAGTCTCACATAATTATAGTATATGCACAATGTGACCAATATTTTGATATTATCATTAACAACACTTTTCATAGGTTAAATGGTACAAAAAACAGATTATCACTACTAATAGTCAATATTTACCTGAAAAATAAGCCTCTAACGGTTTATCCACAAATACTCCTGCTATAATGAGCACCATAAAGCATCATTGGAAGGTAGGTGCTTTCAGACTTTGGTGATGTTATTAGTGTGATCATCAGCAGAAGGAGTAATTGGACAAATAGCAGCTTGATGTCCACAGTTCCAATTCAACCACTCTGTCAACTTGTTTTCTTCTGCTGTCAGAAGGAAGTATATTCAGTGTAGGGGTGGGTTCTACCTACCTTTACTACCGTTACTCTTCTTGCGCGCACATGTGCCTAAAGCACGCTACCACACAGGTGCAGGAAATCTTTTTGACAAAAAATTCGCAAAAAAGTGCTCTGCGCATGCGCAGAACGCTATTTTAGCGATTTTTACAAAAAAAAGGTAAGTTTGGCCGCGTGGGTGGGCCCAGGTCTGGGACGCAGAGAACCGGTTCGGTGACGTCACAACATCACCGCTACCGGATCGCGCAAACCGGACCGAACTGGGAGCAACCCACCACTGATTCAGTGACTTTCCTATTCAAATTCAAGCTGCCAAGAAATTGTGTATCAATCTACTGGTCAGCTTTTATGCTCTTTGCAACTTTTCATTAATTTTCTTTCTGTGGGCTCCTTAGTGCTGTCTGAGCTTGCAGCCGTTACTTTAGGTAACATCAGTGAACTAATGATGTTACTTAAGTTGGTAATAAAACGTCCACAAGAAAAGCACCAAGTTCAGAGAACACCAAAGGCGACACAGTTTAACCCTGACCTAGAAATATTCCCTTTTATCAGGAATTTTCTTTTTTTCTTCCTGGTCTCTGATATTCCTCACAGTCAGTCAGTGTGGATGTTGAAAAGTCTAGCTGTTGCTATTTTCAGGTTTTTAGGGGAAATTGTGAATTCTGCAGGCAGTGATGTTTTTTTCTCTGTGGTTACATTTCTATGATATCCCTTTTTCTTCCTTAAGAAGTGGTCTTTTAATTTCACCATCATATTTACTAGATAAATTGTAGGAACAAGGATTTGTCGAAAAGCTACTTTGTGAAAATGTAGTAGAATTGATTTTTTTTATATGATTTTTTAAAAAATAAAATACCCTATAAAAGTAAACTCATTTTATAAAACTAATTTTCTGCTGGTCATGTTTTAGCTCAAGGATTGCTTGTAGTTCTTAGTTTTAATCTGAAGTCCATCTTCCTTAAATCCCAGAGGTATAGTCTCTGAAAAGCTGAGGTAGGGTTATATCCATCTGCTGAGATTGTTACTAAAATGTGCTCTTAAGTAGTATTTCAAAAAAAATAGTTTGCAGGAAAATGTATCTGAGGGATTTATATACTCCATACAAAATATGACTTTTTGTAACTTGGTACGCTGAATCTCTGCTAAGTAACATCCATAGCTTTTTGTAGACAGTCAGATACTCAGATGTTAGTATCAGATGTTAGTGTTTCTCAACCTTGGCCACTGGAATATGTGTAGACTTCAACTCCCAGAATTCCCCAGCAAGCTTTGATGCTGAGGAATTCTGAGAGTTGGTCCACACATCTTCCAGTGGCCAAGGTTAAGAAACACTGCTCTAAGAGATGATGCTTTTCTGCCAAAATGACCTATGCCTGTCTAATACTGGTAATCCTCAATCAACGACCAGTCATTTAATGAGTATTTGAAGTTACAATAGACTTCAAAAAAGCAATTTACAACGCAAAGCGCATGCACCTTTAGAATCGGTAGTAAAGGTAAGTAGAACCCACTCCTGTACCTTATTAATGGGAGCACTACCATGATCACCATTCATTCATCTGCCACTTATAAACAACTAGATTTGCCAATATAGATCTATCTATATGTAAAATAATATCTATCACATGTAGATCTTCCACATGTATCCCAAGATCCTTTAAGCTTTTTAAAGCAAATGTATATAAACATTGAATAGAAAAAAGTCTAATATGCAGCTTTATTTTACTGCTGTGTAGTTAAGGTGAAACTGGAGCGTTTCACCCTGTAGCACTTAAATCTAATTATAGCATTTTCATACAGTTTATAGATCAGTAGCAAAAGGTATTCATTCATGATGGAATTCTTAATCCTGCCTACAGAGAAATTCCTGAGATTAATGCAGCTTTAAAGTTCACACAGAATATCAATACTTGGAAATTCAGGCTGAATGCATATTTTTTGTCCAGAAAAATGTTTAGGATAGTTCTAATAGTTTAGGATAGTTCTAATTTCACGAGATCCCACCTGCACATCCTCGAGGATCCAAGTTCTAGCCTATTGGGAATTTCCAACTAGACTGGAGGAGGGTTCAAGTACAAATAGCATAATTCCCCCACCCCCAAATATATGAAGTGTTATCTGGTCATTCCTAAGTAAAAGCAAGCCATCTGGTGAGATGATTGTAACATAGGTAATAAACAATAAAATTACAACTTCAGGTTAATTGCGACTGGTTCTGGCTGTTTGTCCATGATATAGCCCCTTGTAAACCTTCCAATACAATTCCCTGGCATATTTTTTTTATCATATTCATAATTATTTGGGCTTGTAATATGTGAGATTGTTAATGTCCCCTTTTTATTTAAAAGGCAATGATGTCATCCCAGTTCTGAGACTGTTGTACTAAATGCTTGACCTCATCAACCAATACTGGAGGTCAGCATTACACTGGAGGTGATTTAATCACAGATCCGAAGTCTTAAAAAATCTGACAGAAATTCACTTCTCATGCTCTTACTAGTATATAGTACACCTTTCAGGGCAACCCAGTTTAATTCAGCTTAAATTATGTTTAGCTTTATTCTTATTTAATGTGTAGTAGCCTTTTAGATATTTAAGGCTACAGCTTATGGTTGTTCAACTTCTTCTCCAAGTAAAACCTACACTTTCTTTCTCTTTTCCTTTGAAGGCTGTTTTGTATACTGTCAACAATCTCTAGGCCCTTTCCTGAATGATTCCAATTGGACCTGTCCATAGAAATTCAAATTAAGCAGCAAAATAAACTTTCTCCAAATGTTTTTCTAGAATGCTGATTTTTAAAATGTTTGGGAAGATATAAATTTTCTCTGGGAGATACAAGCCTCTAAAACTCACAGATTCATCTATTTTGCAATAAATTTGTCAGGTTCCTAAAACATTATCTTTGCTTATCAATGCTAAAATGTCAACTCTTTGTTTAAAACTAAAAAAATTCTTCTCTAGATTTGAGAAACCATGCAAAAAGGAATCTGTCCTTTTTGGCAGGAAGTTTTAGTTCCATTCATAGAAAGGAGCATTTTTATTATGCCTTCTTTAAAATATTGTCTTGTTATATTGCCAAGTAAAATGTATTAAGAGCCAAGTTAAGCACCCTAATTTAGAGAATGCATCTTTATCTCTAAGGCATTGTCCATATATAAATTAATAAATCTGGCAAGACATTTTCCAATCTTAGAGTCCTTCAGAGTCCTTCCTTAATTCTCACTTAAACTGAGTGAGAATTTTAGGAATTAATTCCAACAAATTTGGAGGCACCAGACATAAAATTTTACCCCATCATCATTGTTAATGCTGTATTTTGTTGTATGAAGTTTTACATTCATTCATGAAAGTGCATCACTAGGGAAATGCTTTTCTGCAAATGATTGCCACAGAAAATGATTCTCTGACAACTTAATAACCAATTGTTCTCCTTTGGATTTTTGAGTGACACACTAACAGCCCTTGATTGCAATTTGTACCATCTAATAGTTCTTTAATGCTCAATTAGTTTTCTTCACACATCTTTCTATTATTTTAATTGTCCAGTTTACTGGAAATTATATTCTTTGCAATAGTGGCAAATATCTGTAGCTTGGATGTAGGATGAGAGTGAAGGTTCATTCTCTTAGCTTGTGGGTTGATTTCTGAACATTTCATTCCCAGGCTAGGTAACATCTTCCGTGGAGTTTAGGGGATGTCAATGTCAGTGTTCTTCTGTTTATAAGGGCTTTGTGTGGTCAGTAGATCTTGTGGATGGTCAGGTGTGGGTGTGTCAAGTGAGGGTCTTGTGATAGGTCAGATGTGAGTCATCAGTGGGAGTCTTGTGATGGGTCGTGTGATGGGGAGCCTTCATCAAGTGAGAGTCATTGAGAGGTCATTGAGAGAGTCATTGAGAGGTGAAGTGATGGTTGGGGGTGTTTGCATGGGTTGATTGAGGGTTGGTGCTGTCATCAACCACAAATCATGGTTGATTTGGATTCTGAGGGGTTCGCAGGTTGGTTGTAGGTCAGTGTGTCTGTTGATGGAATTGCTTGTGGAATGCCAGGCTTTGATGAACTCATGAGTGTGGTGAGTGCTAGCATGACCAATGATTTTTGTGTGACTCCAATCAAACTCGTGCTGTTTGGTATCAGTGTGGTTAGAGATTAAGGATTTGAGATCATAGCATTTGACTGCTGAATACCATTTTATTGGAACAGTCTTATGATATAACTTGAGGGATGTCATCATTAACTTTTATCACCTCTCCTTCTCTTAGAATCATAGGGCTGGAAAGGACTTGGCCTAATCTACTGCCCAAGGTTGGAGACCTTATACAATCCAGGACAAAAGGTTGTCCAATCTTTTCTTGAAAATCTCCAACAATGGACCATCCACAAGTCTGGGAGGCAAACTGGCCCATTGATTAATTGTTCTCACTGTCAGAAATTTTATCTTACTTCCAGGTATGATCTCCCTCTGATGAACTTCTATACATTGTTTATTGTCTTGCCTTCAAGTGCTTTCAAGAATAAATCAACACCCTTCTTCCCTGAGACAGCCTTCTGTTCATTAGGCTAAACATACCATACTTTTTGAGTAAAAGACACACTCCCCCCCCCCAAAAAAAAACCAGGGTGGAAATGTGCATCTTATACACCGAATACAGCTATTTTTGGCCTTCTGAAACCCCACCGTTTTTCACAAAAATGGGAAGCACAGAGGGTTTGGGAGGCCTGCAGGGTGCTCCTGGGGGTTGGGGAAGGCAAAAACATGACATGTGGGAGGCCAAAAACAGGCCTGTTGTTCATAAAAACAGAGTGCTCAGAGGGTTTGGGAGGCCTGCAGAATGCTCCTGGGGGCTGGGGAGGGTAAAAACCTTTTTTTTTCTTTCCTACCTCTTTGAAATCTTGGTGCATCTTATACTCCAGTGGGTCTTATAGTCCGAAAAATACGGTACTTAGTTCCCTTAGCCATTCATCATATGGTTTAGTCTCCAGACCCCTTTGTTGCTCTTTTCTGCACTCTTTCTAGGGACTTCTTTGTATCATCGTGACTGCAGTTGGATACATTAGTTCAAGTGTGGCCTTACTAGTGTAGTAGAGAGGGGTATTATCACTTCCTGTGATCTTAATGCTACCCCTCTGTTGTTGATGAAACATAGGACTACATTGATTTTTTTGGCAGCTGTAGTACACTGCTGACTCATCCTTAAATGACTGTCCACCAAGACAATCCCTCTCGTAGGCAATATTGTTGAACTTTTTACTGCTTATTCTGTTTCTGTGCATTTGGATTTTCCTGCCTAGGAGAAGGATCTTACTTTTCTTACCACTGAGCTGCATCCTGTTGGATAAAACCCAGTGCTCAAGTCTGTCAAGATCCTTCTGAATCTCAGTGAACCTTCATGAAGTTGGATACTTTCAGGTTTCCTTAATTATACAGTGATGCAATATGCAAGTCTGTCGTATTTACAGAGTTCCATCATTGCATAATGTTACAACTGCAAAGCAGGCTTCTGTTGCAATATATCAGAGGTTATCCAAACTTGAATTAAACCACGTTTCAATTCCAGGCAATGGTAAGGTGCAGATAATGCACCATTTGCCAAACTTAGGTAGTGTGAGAGTTAACTCTTATATATTGCCAGGATAAAAACAATTAAATAGGAAATTAAATAATTGTGATAATAGAGGCAGGTGAAAATGCTTCCAAAT
Organism: Grayia smithii; assembly: GCA_032468115.1. Classification (NCBI taxonomy): domain Eukaryota; kingdom Metazoa; phylum Chordata; class Lepidosauria; order Squamata; family Grayiidae; genus Grayia; species Grayia smithii. The sequence continues at coordinate 28,442 of JANHFM010007584.1, read as the reverse complement.
AAATAGGTAGCCAAAGGGCAAAATAAAAAAAACCTTTTCTTTCCAGAAGAGATATTAGACTATGATAGTATATTTACAAATAAAAGCCATAGGGTACCTAATACAAAATTTATATCCAACCTTTTGTTCAGGACCCCAAAGCACATACACAGTGCTACATCCTGTCATTTCTCCCTATAACAACAGCCTTGTGGTCTTACAGACAGTGACTGGTCCATGGCTGCTGGTGGACATGAAAATGAGTTTTTCTAGTACCTCTTAACCACTATATATCGATTAGTTTCCATCCATTGCTTCTCGTCCTTCCCTCAGGTGCTTTGGAGAATAGCTTGACTCCCTCTTCTTTATGGCAATCTCTGAGATATTTGAACAATGCTATCATGTCACCCCTAGTCCTTCTTTTCATTAAACTAGACATTCCCAATTCCAGCAACCATTCTTTATATGTTGTAGCCTCCAGTTCCCTCATGCATCTTTGTTGCTCTTCTCTGCACTCTTTACTAGAGTTACATCTTTTTTACATCGTGGTGACCAAAACTGGATGCAGTTTCCAAATGTGGCCTTGCTAAGGCATTATAAAGTGGTATTAACACTTCACATGATCTTGATTCTATCCCTTTTTTAATGCAGCCTAGAACTATGTTAACTTTTTGGGCAGCTACAGCACCATATTACATGGATAGTATAAGGCTGCCATTGCTAACAGCATTTTGAAGAAGCATATAAGACTGAAATATCGGAATTGTTATCTTCTACAAGACTCAATGTATTCTATTGTCAATTCACTGCTGGAGCACTCTAACACTGCAATATTACAAAAAAAAAAAATACAACCCCCTGCTAATGGCAAAACAGCAGGATAGAAGTCTAAAGAGGAGCAATAGTCACTACTGTTGTGTTTTTGATATGAAATAAATGATTCTCTCAACGCTCCATAGATTATCCAAATTTTCCTCATTATGAAAAGCCTAGAAAAAGGCCTTCCCCTGTTCAACCTATTGTTCTGTTTTTGTATATTTCCTAATGCAAAGTTTAGGGCATTTCAAAGAGATGGCCTCAGAAGCTATTATAATATGGCAGCAGGGAGAATTTTAGTACTGGATTTCAACATCTAAAACCAAGATTTATCTTCAGCTAGCATCCCTAAAATCCTAAAAAATCTACATTCAAAGCACATAATAGGATGCAAAATCTGTTGGGAATTTCTTATAGTAACAACAGCTTTTCTTTATCTTTCTACAACTGCTCTCTATACACCGTGTTGGGAAAATATGTATTTAGTTTAAAGAAACATTTCTCAACTTCAACAAATAAGTTGTTGGGGAATTCTGAGAGTTGAAGTCAAATTGCTGAGAATAGTACAACAGATTTTATGTACTCCCAACAGAGGTGAGTTTCAGCAGGTTCTGACCAGTTCTGGAGAACTGGTAGCGGAAATTTTGAGTAGTTCAGAGAACTGGTAGTAAAAATTCTGAGTGGCCCTGCTCCCAACTATTCTCTGCCTCCCAAATCCCATCTGATCGGGAGGAAATGGGGATTTTACAGTATCCTTCCCCTGGAGTGAGGAGAGAATGGAGATTTTACAGTGTCCTTCCCCTGGAGTGGGGAGGGAATGGAGATTTTACAGTATCCTTCCCCTGCCATGCCCACCAAGCCATGCTACTCCCACCAAGCCATACTCACAGAACCGGTAGTAAGTTTTGAAACCCACCACTGGTTCCCAACAATTGCAGATGGACCAGGTTATTTTTGAAATTATTTCAGTATTGACATTTTAAATGTGGCTTACCAGTTTAGTTATAGTTCAAGCACCAAATTGTTTATATTAGTTTTCTATATAAAATACACATCAAATGTAGGATCTTTTTCTTGAGGTAAGATATTTTTCTTGGGCATGTAATGTGGGAACATAAAAATCTGCCGTACACCAAGTCAGACCATTGGTCATCCTGGAACTGTTTAGTTAGGATTTCAGATAAGTTTTCTTAGCTTTATCTATAGCTACCAACAACTGAACCTAGGGTTCTTCCTCAGGAAAACCATGCACATCTATATCCACAAATGTCTAATATTGCATTTTATACTACTGATGAGACCCAGTTTAGTGTAGTGGTTAAGGCATCAGGCTAGAAATGAGGGACTGGAAGTTCTAGTCACACCTTAGGCATGAAGCTGCTAGGTAGCTTTGAGCCAGTCAAATTCTCTCAGCCCTAGCAAAGAGGCAATGGCAAACCACGTCTGGGAAACCTTGCCAAGAAAACTGCTGGGATTAATCTAGACAGTCGTCAAAACTCAAAATTGACTCAAAATTTGACTCACCCCCAAAAAGGGAGTCATTTATACTGCAAAAACAACAGTGTTGTGTGGCTGTTGATTTTGGGTATTTGTTTCCTTAAATTATTTAATTTGGCAGATTTATATTTATGTTCTAATACAGAGATGACTCACATAAGTAAATTAACTGTTGCTGTGAAATCATTTGTCTTTTTCCTAACAGTTCTGTTCCAACCCCCTCTGACTTCTTATTACTTACTATATTATGTGGCTTTTTATTTTCTTCGTAGCTTTATCCTATCCTCCTTCTGTCATGTTTGATCTTTTTTCATTTTTTTCTTCTTCTTCATATTTTTTATGACCTGACGACAACTTTCAGCTCTGGTGTGTATGTGTCTTTGTGTGTGTCTTTTGGTGAGGGGCGGGGAGGGAAGGAAATACTGTATTAACTTTCTTGTTCCACCAGAATGGTTAATTACAAAAAATAAACCACACTATTGTCATCTTCTCCATTCTGGGATGATTACCAGTGTTTTCATTTTGCCAAGAATCTCTCCAATCTGCCACACATACGGTAAACAGAATAAGAAATTAGGTTGCAACATTTCAGTACTCCTGTCACATCTAAGGCTACTGGATTGCATCCCAGAAAATAAACATGCTTTTATCAAATGTTTACTGAGTGACTTTGCCTATTAAAATATAGATTTCTAGTCTTAGTCTCCAGATGCTACTTTGAAAATGTCAGTTTTCAGATCTGCCCACTTCAATTCTCTGGATTTAATCCTTAAGACTCTAATCCTACGATATCTGTGAGAACATCTGAAGAGACAACATGAATATATTCAAATTGCCAGTTCAAAATGGTAACAAAGCTTGCATATTATTTAAACTGATAAAATAATCCACTTCAATGGAGAAGATAGTTTACACTCTGAAAAGCAAATAGTATAGCCCAGATGTTTATATATTAGAGAAAATTGAAAAAAAGACTTTTTCCAGTGGTTTCTGAATGAAGAATCTTCCAGTATCATGGAAATACACAACTTTGTTAACTGTCATTCAACCAAGAGAACTACATTAATATGTGCACTAATAAAGATGAGTATTACTTATAGTTTTTAATAATTCACATATAAGGGACGGAGCTGACGAGGTGAGAATCAGTAGTTCCCAGAACTGAGAGAACTGTTATGTAAACATCCCTCAGCTGTCTCTCACAACTCTCAAGAGACCATTGACTCGGGAAGAAAAAGCTAGAGTTGAAACTCGGGAATGGATATGAAAATGTGAGTCTCTGCAGGCTCTGACTTCTTTTTATTGCAGTAAGCATCTGGAGAGCTCTGATACATACTGCTGAAACCTAGTGTGAAATAATTTACAAATAACTTAGTGCTCTGCTTCTCAGCAATGGGAAATTTTAGGACACAGGGCCCAGTGACAAAAAATGTTTTTAAACATTTCACTTCACAGAATCCTTGGATTAAAAAAAAATAGTCTTTTTCCAGCAAAACTGGAAAATATCAAAGATAGAATGACTCACAAAGATACAGGTTTTCTCCCTAAACATGGAAAAGGAAACCAACAGACTTTTCCCCATCAATTTCAGTTGCATTGTTATTCAAAGTCCAATGAAGAATTGTTTATGATTTTGCAAAATGCACATTAAAAATAACTGAAATTAGTTGCATCAGATCTAATCTTCATTGACCTTGCTTTGGATTTCCCATGTTTTTAATGCAGATGGCTAATTGCCCCAAGGGTCGGGGAATTTTTGAAACTGTGTTCCAACCCATGTGAAAGTGAGTGTGATACAACGGTTAAGGATTGGATTGGGAAGACAAGTTCAGTCTTAGGCTATTGAAAATTGAATGACTTTGGGCCAGTCTATTTTGCTCAACCTAACCTCTCCCAGAACATTTTTTTGGAAAAAGAACCAGAAGGAGTGCAAGATGCTCTGCCTTCAGGTCCTTCAAGAATGGCACTTTATCAAGTAATCAAGCAAACAAGCATCAGGTCACAGGAGACCAGGTTGCTCCTTTATCTTACAATGAAACAAAATGTAATAGACACACTGAACATTTGGCTACCATTGCTGGTCTGCAAGGATCCAGTCAAGTTCAAGCAATAGCAAAGTGCTAGATGCTTTTGTGACTTTTTGCTTCTTTACAGGGGTCATCTAGATATTTTTTTTCCAACTCAGACATGGTTGCCCAAAGACAATAGTGATAAGAGAAGCATCTGTAGGAGGACAGTTCATTGTGGATAGAATGAATGTTGCTCCTTGAAGCCATGATCAAAGAAACATCAGAGAAATATTATCTTTTAAGCTTGATTAAAAACTGTTTCATAAACATGGTGTTCCATAAAAAAGATGAGATTTATAAAGATCAATTTTTAAAAGAAAAATTGCATGTTGTGATGCAATTTCTTTGCTTGTACTTTGATGACCAAGGTTCCTTATAATGCTAGTGATAATATTAGGTTCCCAATGTTTCTCCTCCAACACAGGATAGTGTCTCCACACTCCTGTGAATCTGTTCCACATTGTGCTTCTATCAGAGACATCAAACTGGTGGAAGCCCACGGGCTGGATGTATCACACGCAGGCCATGCCCAGCCCAGTTCCACGAAGGGGGAAAACATCACGAAACATCACATGACATGATGTGACACTGTGAGTTTGAAACCTGTGTTCTAGATCAATGCAGTGTGATACAACAATACAATGCAATACAATGCAATACAATGCAATACAACATGACAGTGAAACAGAGGTGTTACAGAGGAATAAGGTAGCCCACAGAGTCATTCTTTGACATTCTGTCAATAATTGCATTAAAAGAAAATTCTTTGCTTTTAATCAAAGAAATGTGGAGAGGTAAGTTAAGCTCTGATGCTCATAATTTTAAAAATATATCTCTTCTCCAAAACATTGCATGGATGTAAATGCCTCCGATATTTAAAACCTATTTAAAACTACTCTAGTTTCTGCATATTACAGAAGTGCTACCATTTGGTAGATCTTTACAGATTTATAATCTAACTTATCATTGTGCAAATAAGATGACAAAGAACCAAGCAATGGGTGACAAAGGGCAGTTTTTAAAAGCCTCTCACAGAAGTTGCTAGTCAGCCACCTCCTGCTTTCATTTTCTCTCTCTGCTTGATACTGCTCTGGAGAAATTTTTTTAAAAAATATAAAGAAGAAAAACTTTTTCATCAAGCATTTTTTAGATTGGCTAGAAAAAAAAATACAATAAATGTGTACCTGTAAATGAAAATATCAGGATTTTTTTTTTTAAGTGAGGATAATGGAGCAGTTGCTTCAGTGCCACAGATAGAAGGAACTGGACTTGGTATCTAATTATTAGCTAAATTAAAATAATACCAATGCTAATAACAGCAACAACAACAATATATTTAATTTACACGCTGCCCAACTCCCAGAAACTGTTTATTAATTCTGAACAGAAGTTTTAAAACAAATAATTAAAAACATAGAAACAGCACAAAATAAGGTGTTTTCCATTCACAACAATAACATCAGTTAAAATATATGTACCAAGAATTATTTTAGCATTTCAGACTTCCTACATGACAGAAAGAGAAATAGAACAGATGGGTTACCATCCAAGGAAATTCTTTCTTTAAGGGGAACTCTCCAGTGGTGGGTTTCTACATATTCGCCCCAGTTTGGCTGAACTGGTAGTGGTGGTGGTGGGAGGTTCCGCCCAGGGGTGGGTTCTACCCACCTTCGCTACTGGTTCTCTTCGTGCACTCGCTACCGCGCATGCGCAGAAACTTTACTTTAAGAAAAATCACTGAAAAAGCACTCTGCGCATGCGCAGAGAGCTGAATTCGGCGATTTTCTTAAAAAAAGGTGAGTTGGGGCGCACGGATGGGCCCGGTCCGGGACGCTGCGAACCGGTTCGGTGACGTCACAGCGTCACCGCTACCTATTCGCGCGAACCGGACCGAACCGG
>JANHFM010007582.1:42092-55714 GCA_032468115.1 Grayia smithii | reverse complement strand
ACTAAACTAAACTAAACTAAACTAAACTAAACTAAACTAAACTAAACTAAACTAAACTAAACTCATTGGGGAAGCCAGATCCCTTTAACAACTGTGTTACTAACTGAATAACTGCAGTGGTTCACTTAACAACTGTGGCAAGAAAGGTCGTAAAATGACCAAAACTCACTTAACAACTGTCTTGCTTAGCAATGGAAATTTTGGGCTCACTGTGGTTGTAAATCAATGACTACCTATGTAGCACAACGATTCAGGTCTGTGAAGGGTTCAGGAAGCCAGACTTTGCACAGCATGGCAAGAACTAGAATCTGCCCAACTGGTTTCATCTGGCAGGGTTAAAAAACTCCAGGTTCCATCAGTTAATTCCAGGCCATCCTGTTGGGACCCCCAAGTGTGCCTTCTCTGGAGCATTCTAGAATTAGGTTCCCCATGAAATTCAAATGGCTCCCATCCTACTGGGATTTCAATGCACCTTAAAGATCTAGTTCTTCACCCAGGCTTTTGGAGAGGATGATTGATGTCCTTTTCTTTCTTTCTCTTCCCCTTTGCCATTATTGTCCCTTTGTTGCATTTGCTTTTAGGTTTTAAAAAAAAATGTTCTATTTTTTAAAATGTTTTAACAATTGCAAACTGCCCAGTCACTGGGAGTCAGGTGGCATATAAATTTTATGAAATATTGATCACACAGCCAGATGTTTAGACTGGTTTTGGCATTTTAGTTCACCTATCAAGTTCTTGCCAGTTGTTTAATAATAATAAATGTATTATTGCAGGATATAAGCTGTGGTAAGTATAACTGCCTTTTGCTATTGACTGATGATTTTGTCAACGCCGATGGTTTTCAAAATTTCAGTGAAGGCACCTATTACTATCAACAGTATCTTTGCTTTATTTTTATTTATTTTAATAATATTATTATTATTACTTATATAATTATATTATGATTATTATAACTAGAAAGGGGCAAGGAACAATGGTTAAAAGGATTTTTGTCCCTTAAATTTTCCCAACTCTTAAAAATTAGAGAAAAAAGATCAAAATATATACATCCATTTACTCTAGAACAGATGTAGTGACTGCAAAAGGATACTGATGAGAGACATGAAGCTTAGGCTAGATTGCACTTCTCTCTTAAGATATAATTTGTTAAACATTGCTGGTTGACCAAGATACAGTTGGATGCATTCACATACAAACGGTTATATATCATAGTTCAAACATTCTTCTGGCAAAAAAAAAACACTTCGTTGCTTAGTAAGATGTTTAAAATCAGTTCGTGTGAAACAAAGTGAAAAAAGTAAAAGATGTAAAAATTGTTTGGAATTGTGAATTTTTCTTTGTTCTTCCTTGGCCCAATTTGTGCATTTTTATTGATAGCGCTAGAAACACAGTGAGAACTCTGCACTTACTACAATGTTATTTCATTGATGTAAACAGTATAAAATGAAATTGTTTTGGGTTGGCTTTTTATTTTCCCAGGAATTGAACATAGAAAAATATAGAAAAACATATGTTTGCATCCTCTTAAATATGTTACTGATGCTTCAGCTAAAATTAGATATGACTGAATCAGCAATGAACTACAGAAATTGTTTGAAACTGCATACTGTATTTTCAGTGGGATATGCACCTAAAATATATGCTGGAATTGGCCATGGGGGTCCTTGCCACATTCCGGATATGACAAATCTACTTTGTCACCACCACATCATTCCTGGATTCATACATCCTACTAAATCATAAGGATTTGTTTGTGAACCACCATGGCTGGGTCCATATTGGTAATCCTTAAGTTACAACTGCAATTAGATTGAAATTTCCATTGCTAAGCAATGCAGCCATAAAGCTTGATGTCAAGTGACTACATCGCAATGGTTAAGCAAGGATCATGGTCATTAAGCAAGCACCTCTTTGTAGTTTCCTGCCAGCTTTTATCAACCAAAGTCAATGGGAAAGCTGGCAGGAAGATGCAAGTCCCAGAAGGTTCACAAGCAGGCTAGTAGACAGGTAAGTGGCTGCTGCCAGGTGGAGAGGAAGAAAGGAATGTGGGTGGCCAAGGAGGCACTACACAAGCACTACTTGAGTTGGCTGCTGCTGGATGGGGGAGGGTATGTGTGGTTCAAGAGTGGCTGTATGAGCACACCAGGCCAGGGGAAGAGTGGGTAGGTGGGCGGGGGAGGGAGAGAGGGAGACTTACTAGACTAGAACAACTTACAACCTTTCCTGCTGGCTTCTTTCTTGTGGGAAGTCAGCATAGAAGGTCCTAAATGGTGACCACAGGATTTGCAACTACCTTTAAATGCAAGCAGTTGCCAAGCATCCAGATTATGATCATGTGACAACAGGAATACAGAGACAGCCAGAGCTTCAAGGAACACTTGTAATCACAACTCATTCAGCACCATTCAGACTGTTGTTGAACGAGTGGTAAAAGACTACCTATATAATACAGTTTTTAAAAAACCCAAAGGATCCTAATGATTTAGCAAGGTATGTGAATTCAAGCAAAGCGTGAAAGAATTCTTAGAAAATGACAAAGGCAAACTTTCTTGCAACACTAGATAAAATCCAAGATGAAATGTACTGTTACAGCTTCTTTTGTTTCCTGTAAGGTGGCACCCTCTAATGGCTACATTACCCTACTATAGATTTCAAAGAATAGGAAATGCTTAAATTTTATAGAAATGGAATGCGATTCCCATTTCCATTTTTCTGTGACCTCTGTGAAAATATAAGGGAAGGGATGTTTTTAAATCAATCATAATAGCCTTAATTTTTGTAATTTCAATTTGTTACTTTGCCTCCTCTTTAGTAAAAGCCTGCATTTGCTATTATAATTAAATCAGAAAGCAAGAGCTACCCTCCTGTATTTTGAAGCTGCAATTCTATTTGAAGGACTAGTTCAAAACATACACGGTAGGCTAATTCTAACAGTAACCTATTATTTGCATTAAAAATAAAATAAATTAATAAAAGCAGTATGAGTAGGAGAGGATCAAAGAAAGAATTGTGTCCAAAAACATGGTAATATAAATCAGACTAATAATAAAAGTCATCTATCAGAATTCCAAAATAGCTTACAGATGAAGTAGGACATATTTAATCTCATTTTACTAAGAAGAAATCAATTTTAATAGTGACCTAGAATTTTGGTACATAAAGAATTGAAAGAAATCTAAATTCCAACAGTGTATATTGCTAATCCTATACATAGTGGCATTCAGAACGTACATCTTTAATTAAACTAGTAAATATAAATGTGTTTGCCTTTTGCACTATATGGGTTTTCAAGAGGTGAAATGCAAGAGCATATTGTCATGGTATTTGGTGCCTATATTTGAGATCCTAATTTGTACACAATAGTATGAGCACCGTTGGGGTAAAGCTAGGTTCTTCTTTTTGGTGTGCCATACCAGCTTAAATCTGCCTATACTGGACCCATATTGTATTTACTGTTAGTGGGGAATGTTGCATGTGACATCAATGTAAAAGGCAAAGTTGGACAAGATGGAAATAAATATAGTTTGCAAGGATAGAAAGGTATAGAAGCATTTAGTAAATGGAGCTGATGTAAACTAACTGTAGTTATATTTCTTTATCTCACAACTTTAATTTCTTGCTTAGCATGAAAGCTCCATGATGGATATTTGTGTCTGTGTGTGTGTGTGTACAGAATGTGTCACCTCTCTTCGTCAAGTGTATTCTGGAGTCCTTGAGAACTAGTAGAGAGTGAGAATGCTAATGGCACTGAAGAGTGCTGACCCTACTGAACAGACAATTACATAGTCCCCCACTGTTCACTAAGATAATCAGAAAAATATGCCCTGCTGTGCTTTCCAAAACACTGCTTTGCTCACTGTACTCCATAGCATTTTGCTTGTGCTTTTTTAAAAGATACATGCAGTGGGGGGAAGTGGCTAGCAACTTTATATGATGTTGTAAAAGACATATATCTTTTATAATACCATGCAAAAAGGAAAATCCAGATATTGCTGCACAGACAGCAAGCTTAAAGCAACCTTATAACAGAAGAGCAATTTTTTTTCTAAAATATGTCTCATTCCAGTATGCAGCATTTCCAAATGTACACTGAAAATGGAGGTATATACAGACTCAGATAAGATAATTTTCCCAATTTATCTACCAATAACATGGCAGTAGACCTAACAGAAACAAGACACTGTTTAGGAAATCATTCAGGTTTTTCCATTTCTTTTCCTTTAGCTAAGCAATTTGAAGGCAATAACTTCCCAGTTCACCTGGACTCAGTGATTTTCATCCTGGGCTTTTTAAATTTGCATCTGAGAGCACCAAACAGCTTGAACAGTCAGTGTTGGCTTGGCTGCATCCTCTATATTGCTTTTTTCATAGAATGCCATCTGGTTATGCCAAGTGCCAAGGGCCCAATGCATTTTTCTCCTTCTCTGCACACAGGCTTTTTAGGAAGTGACAGAGAATAAACAGAAGGAATTAGTTATCAAAACAAAAACTGGCAATATAATTTCCATAAACCTTTGGCTGGCTGAGGAGAAAAGGCTTTCTCTTCCCACGCAATTTTTTGATGATAAAAATAACCAATCACAAAATAGTGATGTGAATCATGTACTTTCATTGACGGTTGGAACATTTCCTTAAACTGCAATGAATTTTAGATATGAAAAAATTCACCAATGCATTCTAAAAGATATCATCAGCATACTTTTAGGAAAATAAAAAAGTTGTTATTATTAAAGTCAATACAGGTAATCCTCAAGGTTGTTTGAAGGTTATCGACATTTTGCAATACACTTTGGGGAGAAAATCCCTGAGGTTGGAGTTGGTACATTCTCTGACTGAGGAAGCTGCCTGGATGGGCAGAGAAACATCTCGCAAACTAACAACAACAATTAATCCAATTGCAATGATTCAATTTCAGACCAAAACTGCAGACAACTCTACTTGGATGATTGAGAATTTTCATTGATAGGTGATCTTCAACATACAACCACAATTGGATCCTGGACTTGTCACTAAGCAAGGCAATTGTTAAGTGAGTCGTGCCCAATTTTACATTGTCTTTTTTTGCTGCAGTCAATAAGAAATCATTGTGAATCACCACTGACTTTGCTTGTCAGAAGCTTGCTGGGAAAATCGCAAATGTCAGTCATGTGATCTGTGGATCCTGCAACCATCTGATGGTTGCTAAACATCTAGATTTTGATCACGTGGCAATGGGGACACTGTGATGGTTGTATGTGGATCACCTGTAAGTCACTTTTCTCAGTGCTGCTGTAACTTTGAACAGTACTAAACAAATTGATTTGTAACCATCTTAAAAGGGCAACAAAGGCCAGTACAAGTAGTCCTCAACTTATGACCACTTGCGCCCAAACTTTGATGCCAAGCGAGACAGTTGTCAAATGAATTTTGCTCTATTTTATTACCTTGCTTGCCAAAGTTGTTAAGTGAATCACAGTTGTTAAGTTAGTAACATGGTTGTTAACTGAATCTGGCTTTCCCATTGACTTTGCTTGTCAGAAAGTCACAAAAGGTGATCACATGACTCTGGGACACTGCAACCATCTTAAATCTCTCAGTACCATTTCCCATTGTAAAAATTATGGAGGACCCCAGGACAGCTTTTGTTTATACAGCTATGTTTATCAATATTTATTATATTAAAAATTAGAAATGATGCATTCACTGCCACTACAGCTTCTCATAATTATTTGATGGGATTTTAATATTGTATTATTTTTCAACATAGGCTGGCAACTTTTTATTCTGTGAACCTCTCAGAAGGTTTTGGGAGACTCACAGGGGTCCTTGGACACACCTTGATAAACACATGAGCAAACTTAACTCGATTGGCGTCTACTAAATGTCAATAAAGTTAATTGATGTTCTTTCTGTAAACTAAAATGGTAATGAAGGCCTTCATAATCCAATGATTTACAAAAATGATGTATTTCAATCACACAAAAAATACCTTAGCAGCATGATTTTCCAAAGCTGTAATCTGCCCCTCAACAGCCTGTCCAAGCTTTTATAATAGCTCTAGTAGCTGTGACATAATAAATAATTCAATCTAATGCTGTGCTCAATTCAAAGTTGCATGTCCTGTTCCATAAAGCTAGTGTGTTTCTCAGAAAACATTATTAATTATATTTTTTATTTAAAAGAATAAAAGGTATATATCTCTTGATTACATTCAAATATAAGGATATAGGATCCAGGAATGTGATATTGACATATATAGGTATACAAATGTACAGTGGATTGAGTATAACAGTTTGTATAACAATTGTGCAGTTTAATCGCATACTATTATATAATTTATATAATATGTTGAGTTTTAGAATGCAAATTATAATTATGCATTGGTGCCCATATTTTTTACAAGTGCTCAATGTCTATAATAAGTACACATCAGTATATAACATATCAAATATTTGTATGTGATATTTAAATCCAAAATATTCAAAGCTTGCCTTTTAGGTTAATTTTTAATGTCTGCTCAGCCATTTGCATTCATTTCAGTAAATCTAGACATTATAATCAGCTACAGTTTTTCCTACTTTTCTCTCTTGTTTTAACAGTTTTTCTTGCCATAGAAAATCTACTCAAGAGGAGAAAAATAGAATACCAGGACAATATCTGTAGTTGACTTATATGGTTATAGATTAGGCTAGTTTCCATTGACTGCATTGGCAAATGACAGACTGATGGTAATAAATACTTAGCAATTTGTTACAAACAGACAATCTGCCATCTAATCTGTTTCTGATCATAATCCAATCAGACAAATTCATTTGTTTAGATTCATATCCAGGGTAGGCATTTATTCCATTGATTTTACACGCCTGTCAGTTGGACTATTTTCCCAGAGCACAAAACAGAAACAAGTGATAATATATGCAGCAGAAGGTTAGAGGATTTCAGACGCAGGATTAGAATAAAATCTATGGAAATTCATTCAGAAAAAAAATGACACAGAGGCCTCCAGGAAAAGCTCTGTAGTGTCTTGAATAAATTACATTGAAACTATTTGCATTGGTGCTTGAAAATGATAATATCCACCAATTGTATAAAACTATGATTTATAAAAGGGGGAATAAAAGGATGGCTTATGAACTATTGTTTGACTGAGTTTTCCAAATGTAGAAAAAAGATAATCAAAGGATTAAGCAACTCTGGATTTGTAAGGAATAGTTCTGCCGCCTGACCCATCCAAGATGTGGGCCTTTTTATCATAATATGGCAAGTGCATCAAACAATTCTTTGTAATGTAGACTTTTCTTAAGGCACTGAACATCTTCAGAAAAATCTACAATGCTCTGGGCCAAGTAGCACAGAAGTGCAAAGGCTTACAAAGGCTTTAAATAGTGGACACAGAACTGCAAACTTGCAATTGCAAGTTCTTTATCCTACTATCCCTTACATTCAATCTACCTGAAGACACACAGGATCGCCTTCCATATTTGCCACATCCGAGAACATCCAGAATGCCTGTCAGCCACTCCTGTTGTTGGCCTTGTTTTCTCCACGGGGCATGACTTTACTGACGTTTATTCTGCTTTTTCTCTACCGCCAAATACCTACCCGAGGCAAAACAACTTGCTTCTAAGTTCTGTCACATTTGCCATATGATCCCTCTGCCGCATACGCAGAATTGCACGCCGGAGGTTTGGAGCAACATGCTTTTTCTCCACTTGCACCCTCTCGCCTCATTTTACGTCTTGCTTTTACCCACTAAAACATCCATTAAGAGGCAGAGAAAGCTCTTCGAGTCGCCAGTCAGAGAGATCCCAGAGGCGGGTGGGGTAGGGTGGAGGGAGAGGACAAGGACACTTATTATGCAAGAAATGTCACTGCGTGGCAAGCAATAATTTGGAATGCGCCCTCCGTTCTCCATTCACCATTTCAGAGTATGGTAGAAGGCGGAGATCCATTCATAAACCGATCGGCTTTGTCACGGGCATTCTGGGGAGGCTGGCTGGAGGATCGCGCCTGCAGTCGATCGGTTTGCGATAGTGAATCTTCTCCCTCCCTCCCTCCCCCCCCTTTCCTCAACCCAGCAATCGCCAGCCTGCCTAGGAAAGGGTTGCCACGGCTGTGGCGAAAGAGGGCGGGCCAATAGGCCGAGAGAGGGGCGGGTGGGAGCAGACCTATTTTCCAGCCGCTGTGATCTGGGAGAGAGACCGAGCAGGGCACGGCGGTGTGTCCTAGGTGCCCGAGTGGGAAAGAAAACAGGAATCAGCGGCCCAGACGTGACAAGGCTCGGAGCAGCCGACATGCCTGCCTCGGGTGGGGAGTAAGTCATCTGGCGCGGGAGTCGGCGCCTTCTCCTTGTTCACCCTCCCTTTGCTTCTTAACGCGTGGAAGGCAGCGAGGGGAAGGGGCGTTCGGGGACCCGGCGCCGGTAGCTGTAGTAGGGGTCGCTTTTCAAACCCATCTCCTCCGCGTCGCTTTAGCTTTGGAAACAGTTATGGGCTGGGGAGGGGTCGAAAAGAGATTAAAGAAAGCTCGATTTGGGCCTGACATGACTACTCGATTCAGCCCAGAAAAGTTTGACAGGATCCTGGAAACTTTCCCCAAGTTGAGGGTTAGCAGCTTTGCTCAACTTGGCTGGGCTAGAGGGCAGCTTCTATAGGCTTGAGCGAATGCAATACAAGCTGTATTGACCCCTTGATTCTCAGGATGAGTATGAGATTTTTCTAAGCAGGTTATGTGGGGCCTTTTCTTCTGTCTCGCTTCCTCCGTTAGTTGTTTGGGGAAACCCAAGCAGGCAGCAGCTGACGTTTATGTCCGAGAATGATCACACAACAGGAGCACCGAGGAGGAGGGTCAACACGGCCCGGTTATTTATAGGTGCAGGAATGCATCTTGGAGTTGAGACTTTAAAGAAACATGACCCGCCCCCTTCTTTTTTTCTTCTTTTTTTTTTTTGGTTCTTCACAAAGCATTGAGGTTATTCTTCCCTCAACTTTTACGAAGAAAATGCACAAAGACTTGTCAACTCCTGAAGGCGCTTTTATTGCACCCACATTTTCAAGAATGAAAGCCCACTTTGTCTCAGGATTGCAGAGTGGACTTTTGTTCATAAGTGCTAAAATAAATATTTGCCGTTAGCTGTTGCTTCCATCAGATCATGGTGGCTACTTTTGGAAATTTGCCATGAGAAGCAAATCTATGGTTGTTTCAAAAGGTGGTTTGTTTTGTGCAGTTGTTAGCCTTAGCTGTGGATTATTAGAGGCATCCAGAAATGTCCTCTTGTTCCTACCCCTTGTTTCCTTACTCCCTCTTTCTTTCCTAACAACAAACAAACAAACAAATTTGGAAAAGATAGCTGTGTAAAATATTTTGACTGGTAAAGTAGAGCGCTCTATCTGAAATAGCCTATTCTTCCTGCTAGGTAACTAGTATTTAAGCTGTCAAGCCACTCAGCAGTTAAATGCTTAGTTTTTGTAACTTGTACTGGATCAAGTGTTTTTCTTTAATGTAGCATTGTCGGGGAAGATAACTAATTTTCCTAGCCTTCAAATCATCATTCCAGCAGCAACTTTCATTATTTGAATTCACATATTGCGCTATACCATAATATACTTTATCTATTCATTTATTTTAATAATTGTATAAACCCACCTGTGATGAATTAGTGTTATGAGAAGTAAACTGTGACTTAGCAAATTACAGTTAAACATTCTGGCTGAGCACTATACATTAACTCAGGTACATTGTGGTTATCAAAGTCATCTCTAGCATAAAGGCTGCAATATTTAAAATATAGACGTTTGGTCCAGGGGTGGGTTCTACTTACCTTTACTACTGGTTCTCTTCATGCACGTGCTTTGCACGTTCGCTCTCACGCGTGCACGTCGAATGCACACTCCGCGCATGCGCAGTAACTAAACGTCCTGAAAAAAAAACTCAAAACAAGCGCTCTGCGCATGCGCAGAGCAGAAAAACAGAGAAAAACAGAAAAAAAGTAAATATGGGCGTGTGGGTGGGCCCAGCTCCTGGCTGCAGAGAACCAGTTCGGTGATGTCACACGGTCACCTATACCAGATTGTGCGAACCGGGAGCAACCCATCACTGGTTTGGTCCATGGTAAGGGTTGGAGAGGAGAGAATTCTCTTACAAACATGCATCATTTGAATTTGGAGCTACATTTATTTCTTAGGTAAAGTAATAATTCATAATTGTTCCTCACCCAAGTTTCTAAAAATAATTACAGTAAATATTGAGATCTGTTGTTTATTACACTGCTGTAAATCTTATCTTTAAAAAATATTGAAGAGGTAAAGTAGTTAATGTAGTGTAGCTTTGGAGATTCAAACTGAAATCTATTTTCTGTCATCATCAAAACTCGCTGGTTGATTCTGGGCCTGTCACACTCCCTTAGTTAGCCTTCCTCACTATAAAGTTGTGGGGGGAAGGGAAATACAAGAAGGGGCTGTACATGTCAGCCTGAATTCTGCAATGAAAGATGGGATAGAAATGTAATGAATAATTACAACACATGACCTATTGGATCATCATTTCAGATATATTTCCTTACCTAAACAGATAAACAGTATGACCGTGAGCAGGCAAAAACCCCTCAAAAACGCAGTGAGACGAACTCCTGACTTCCTACCGGTTTCCCCATTGATTTTGCTTGTGGGAAGCTGGCAGGGAGCATTGGAAATCACAGTCACATGACTGCGGCCGATAGCAATGGCACTGTAGCAGCCACAAATTTGTCAATACAACTGTTCTGAAGATCCTTTAAATTTCAGTCCCATTGAAGTAATGGGTCCCAGATTCTGGATACATTCTATAAGTCAGCCCATTTGAGGTACATTTAGAAAACATTATTGCCTATAATGCACTGTTTCACCTAACTGAAAGTTACAGGTAGACAATGGAAAATATGTTATTAGTTTGTAGAATATTGGTATGGTGATGATATTAATTATGATAAATAACGATTTTCAATAATGCATTACATCAGAGTTCCCCAACCTTTCCAACTTTGCGGACAGGGCGGGGGTGGGGGGGGAAGATACTTCCTTGTGAGTGTGTGTGCATGTGCTCACCCAGTGTTTCGCACGTGGCCTGATTCTGTGGCCTGATTCTGTGGCCTGATTCTGAACAACTCATGGCCCAGTAGTGGGCTGCGGCCTGCGGGTTGGGGACTCCTGCATATATCTCATATTCCCACATTATTTGTAATCATATATTTCTGTGATCTGAGTATCTTTTTGTACTTAAAAACCCATGGCTTTAGTGCTCGCTTCGGCAGCACATATACTAAAATTGGAACGATACAGAGAAGATTAGCATGGCCCCTGCGCAAGGATGACACGCAAATTCGTGAAGCGTTCCATATTTTTAAAAAATATATATATATAATAAAAAAACAAAACAAAACAAAAAACCCATGGCTTTGTTCACACAACTTTTTGAACCATATGCTACTCAGCCACAGTTCATGTCATGTAAACCCAGCCTAGGTGATTAGCTTATGATTAAGTTAAATATGATCTACCTAATCCAAGTATATAGATTTATATAACACTGAACCATAAACTAACTACACTAGCTTCAGTCAGTCAGTCAATCAGTCTGTTTGAACAATAGGCTGAGTTAAAATGTGGCCAGTTTGTGGTTCGGCGTGGTATGTGACTATAGCCTCCATATTGTAATGCTTCTCAGAATCTTTTCTCCACCATAACATCCCATCTTTGTGCATCTAAATCATATACATTCTCTTCTGCAGCCCCAAGGGAGAGGATTACTCCACAGCCATCCTGCGCCAAAAGCATCGCCCTAATCGCCTCATTGTAGATGAAGCAGCCAATGAAGACAACAGTATTGTGAGTCTGTCCCAGGTAAATTTAAGGCCATTGTTCCATTTTCTTCAGACTTCAGTACACCAATCTTTATCCTACATCCCAGTTTCCACAATCTTTCTAGGCCAGTCTTCCCAATCTGTTGCCTGATAGATGTGTTAAGTCAGCCCTTTCCCAGAAATCTTTACTTTGGGTCAAGATAATTGGGAATTTGGGAAGTTGCTGTCCCAATACATCAGGAGAATGAGAGGATGGGGATGATCTGATTTATAGCTGACCTCAAATATTCTACCCAATGGGCACATTATAAAGCAATCCACCAGGTACTTAACTTTAAACTTTATATTTTTTCGTATAATTAATCTAACCACAAGCACTGGTTTGGTTGTGGTTATATATAATATTACTTGCTAGAATTTTAAGCAAGTTAGTTTATCACACATTGCTATTTTCTTCATGTATGCACATAAGCACACACACATGCATACATATCCTGAAGTGTTTAACTATTCTCATACGTCATGACTTTTGCAGGCAGAATTGTTTTGCTTTTCCTATTTTTTTCTTTTTTAGTTTAACAAAAGCTGTTTTTGCATGTCTGTGACCACTATCACAGACATCATTACTGTTGCCATCTCTGTTTCTGTCCAGCACAAAACAATAGCACTGAAAAAAACTGAGTTAGAACCAGTCCCTTCGCTTAAATTGTCATAGCATTCCTGCAATCACATGATCAAAATTTGTGTGGTTGGCAACTTTATGACAATTGTAGCATCCTGGGGTCATGTGATCACCATATGTAACCTTCATAGCCAGTTTCCAACGAGCAATGGGGTAAGTTGGATTCACTTAACAACTGCGGTGAAGAAAGATTGTAAAATCGGAAATGACTCATTTAACAACCACCTTGCTTTATTCTGGTTCCAATTGTGGTCATAAGTCAAGGACTACCTGTACTCAGAACAAATATTTCAAAACAACTTTAACAATTCCTATAACTTGGACTAGTAGCTGCTGAGGTGCCACATCCTGATTCCCAGAAACAATCTGTGCTTAAGGAAGCATTGACCGGCTGATTTTCAACTAGGAGGGGAAAGAGTTGAGCAAAACTCAGCTCTCCATACATTCTGCATGCTAAAAAAATATCTTATATAGCTACGAGTGCTTATCCTTACGACTTGTCCTCATGAGGTTAAAATGGAGGTGAATCTGTGAAGAACAGTAAAAACTGCTGAAATGCGTCTCTGTCAGTTTTGGCTATCTTCCATTCACATCTTGATGGAGAAGGTGCCAGTCAGTACAGAAAAGCTTTGCTGTCTTGTCCTGTGCAGAGACGACGTTGCTGAACCTGATGCCACAGAGTAAGATTTCAGATCAACCTGAAAGAGAACCCCAGGTTGTCATTAGACTTCCTTCAATTGCATTCCAGACCTCTGCCTCTCTGATTCAACATGCTGAGCTCTTAGTAAAAAAACCTGATAAAAGAACTGTGGACATGAAATCCTGAGCCATATCTGGTTGGGCAACCTTAGCATAATTAAAATTCCTAAAACAAGAAATTGGGTCTAGTCCAGCATCAAGTCAGCTGCTTTCTTGGTTAATTCAGGGAAAAAGACTATAGGGCAGACCAGATATATTAAGAGCATGCAGCAGTTCGAAAGTACATAAAAGATGCAAGTAGAAAAATAGGGACTGCCTTTGGTGGGAAAGGTAACAGCGTTCCAGGCATCTTTGGCATTTAGTCATGCCGGCCACATGACCACGGAGACGTCTTCGGACAGCGCTGGCTCTTCGGCTTTGAAACGG
>JANHFM010007582.1:2143-14483 GCA_032468115.1 Grayia smithii | reverse complement strand
CAACCTCCGCTACGAGCCATCCCCACCTTCGGAAAAATAGTGGACCTTCTGAAAACAACTAAGCTTGGTGGTCCGAGATTGGGCGCGGGTCTGTGAACCTTTTAGTTCTCTTTAGCTACACGGATTGGGAGGAGGACTCTTTCCCACGGAGCTTTGAATTCTCCGCCCGTGTACATATATCTATCTATCTATCGCTCTTCTGTGGTCCCAAAGTTGCTTTTTTCTTCTTCTTCTTCTTCTTCTTACCACAAAAGCCCTCTGCGGCGGAAGCAGTGTTGGGAGAGGTCCTGCTTTTCCTTCCAGGGAACTTGTGGGAGTGGGCGACACACCTCCTTAAAGAGAGAGGCCAAGGGAGAATGCCCATTATACAGTAACATACAGGTAGTCCTCGATTTACGACCACAATTGATTCCGACATTTCTGTGGCTAAGTGAAACCTTGGTTAAGTGAGTTTGCCCCCATTTTACGACCTTTCTTGCCACGGTTGTTAAGTGAATCGCTGTTCAATTAGTCAAACTGTTGTTAAGTGAATCCGGCTTCCTCGTTGTCAGAAGGTTGCAAAAGGGGATCCTGTGACACACACACCAGGACACAGCAACCGTCATAAATATGAGTCAATTGCCAAGGGTTTGAATTTTGATCCCATGACCATGGGGATGCTACAACCATCATTACTGTGAAAACTGGTCACAAATCACTTTTTCCAGTGCCATTGTAACTTTGAACGGTCAAACTGTTGTAGGTCGAGGATTACCTGTATTTGCACATTTTCATGTTTCAGCAGCTCTGCAACTCTTGGCTTTGAGGGCCAATAAAGTGGGACAATTTGGTAAACCTCTGTACCTTTAGGGAGGTGTATGGGGGCCAAGGGCCACTCAACATTTGGAGGGAATTTGGGTGTGGGGACTAAGAGAGTGAAATCATATTACACAAATTTGTAAGATTTTGGAGGTCTACAGCAGTTTTCCTTTTTAAAATGATGGGAAATTGCCTCTGGCTTTCAGCTTCCATTATCAGAGGCAGAGATTTTCCTGGCCTGCTTGCCCTCCTGCTTTTCCCATCCACACACAATACTGTACACTATGCCATCATGTGGTCTATTGGAGTTTGCTTTGTATGTTTCAGAAGTCTAATCAGTTGGATTTTACTTAAGAAACTTTAGACAAGTTACTAAAGTTACTTAAGAAACTTTAGACAAACCATGTTCTATGAACCCAGTCATTACAGGGTCTGCTGTGAGCCACTG
This sequence comes from Grayia smithii, assembly GCA_032468115.1. NCBI lineage: Eukaryota > Metazoa > Chordata > Lepidosauria > Squamata > Grayiidae > Grayia > Grayia smithii. The sequence continues at coordinate 13,237 of JANHFM010007582.1, read as the reverse complement.
AATCATAGCAACATTATATCATTTCTACAGTAGTCCTGAAATAACATTTTTAAAAACTTGTTTAGATTTTTTTCCTGTCAATTCAGCTTTGTAGAAATCTGTTGAACAAAGGGGTGTGTGTGTGCAAACCTGCTCTCTCACAATCCAATTCATTGGCAGTTTTAGATAGTGTCTAACAGAATGTTTTACTTAATTTGATAAAATAGGTAAGAAAATATTTGTCATTATGAAATTTAGATTTCTTGGGCACTTACACTGGTAACATATTTCTATCTGCATTTGTCCTACAGCACATCTGACCAGGATATGTGAGTTGTTTTATTGAAAGGTAAGAAATCTTGGTTTTTGTGAAGATGCCATAAGAAGCTAGACGGAGGTTCCATTTCCATAAAAGATTGCCTGGAGCAAGAGATTATGAAATCCTCAGGGGTATGAAGAAGGGAGAGTTACAAAAATTCTTTGCAGCAGTTACCTAATAGCTCAAAAAGTTGCTCAGATTAAGGAAAGCACTTTAGAAAGCACTTCTTAACATGTGCAACCCCCTATGCAGTCCAAGTTGTGCGTGTCTGCACACAAAAGTTTGGGAGAATCCTTAACAAAGACCAGCCTCCCCTCCAAATCTTGGATATAGGAAAATAAAATGATGTTTATTCTGCATAGTACAGTATTAAGGAGAAAAGAACTAACACCCAGAGCCTTGCATGGGGGATGAGGTAGAGGGAGCAGAAAGCATTAGCCAGTAAAAAAAACGTACCAAACATGTTGCCCATTGGCAGGCAGTAATGAAGCAAGAGATTGGACAGATGTCTTCTTCTACTGTAGTAGAACAGAAAGGCAGGCCTTAATTTTTTGGACACAGTCAAGCTAGTTGCTCAAGTGTAGGTAAAGAAGCAAAAGGCTGGAAACCTCAGTGCTTTCTGTTTCCTCTTGTTCTAGTTCCTAAGAGTCAGTGTGGGTTACAGGAAGGAAGTGTAATGAGCATGGATCTGGGTAAAGCACAGCATGAGAACAAACGGGACAGGAAGTCCCTAGCATCAATCTCTCACTGTGACACTGCTCAGAATTCAGAGAAGGATTGTAGGTAGAACCAAAGAGTATAGCTTGTAAAGCAGCTGTTGGGACAAGTGACTCTTACACATGACAGAAATACCTGGGCTCTTCTTTACAGGATAAGTAAGATTTGGTTTGGTTTGGGGGAGAATCTTCAAGTCAGTGTTGACCCCTGGTGACTGCATGGATAAGTCTCTGCATTTTTCATGGCAAGATTTTGGAAGTGGTTTACCATTGCTTCTTTCCTAGGGCTAAGAGAGAATGATTGGTTCAAGACTACCCAGTTGGCTTTGTGTCTAAGGGAGGCCTAGAACTCATACTCTCCCAGTTTCTACCTGATGCCTTTATCACTACACTCAGCTGGTTTTACAGCTGAATTTCTTATCTAGGATAACAGCAAGACTGTTTTAAAGGGGTGGGGGGGAGGGCAGGCAAAATTAGGGAGAAATAAAATACAAACCATTTTTCCTGTAGACATGATTATATTTGTCTTACGGCTGCTATACTGGCATAATGATGGCTGAATTACTTCGAAAGATGCTGTGTGACTAATGGGAAAATTAAATTTTGGCTAAACAAAATTTCAGCTACAAAAACAAAATACATTCTGTCTGTCTGTCTGTCTGTCTGTCTGTCTGTCTGTCTGTCTGTCTGGTTCACTCTCTTTGAGTGACTATTTATTCCTAATGATTGCCTGGACAAGTTCTTGCAGTTTTCTTAGCAGAATTTTAGGAGTGGCTTGCCGTGGCCTCAGAGAGAGTGACTGTATAATCTATAGGGAAAAAAAGCTCCTGCAATCATATCTGACTAGCAGAAATCCAGATGACCACAAGATGGCAACAAACAAATACTAAAAGCTGTAACCACTTGCTGCCATTTAGTATAACTTTTGCAGCAAAATGTGATAGCTATCATCAAGGCCCTGCTGACTTCTCTTATAAACACAAAGAAACTCTAATGCTGCCTAACTGACTACAGTAATCACCTGCTACCCCAGGTTTCAGGAAAGATAAGATGATCGAGTAACATCCAGTAACAGGAAAGGCAAGGGTCATGCTTCCCTGGGCTATTGAATTGGAGTTCTTCCATCAACTTCTTCATTTGTGTAAATCAAATGAAGTGTAAATTTGCATGACATCAAATTAACTAAGGCCCACAATACTCTAGTTAACTGCCCTTGTAGTCATGCTTCACTCGGGGATATTGCTGTGCTGCAGGCGAGTTGCCATGTTGTTGAAGACAGTAACTTTTTAAAATGAATACGAATACGCAAAGGAGGCCCAGCTATAGGCAGCAGGAAGACCACACAGCCAAAAGGAATTAAATTCTTCAGTCCTGTGGCCAAGAAAACTGCATGGATTTCAATATATGTAATCACCAGGATTTGAGCCTGAGTTGAAGAGGATCTTACCATAATAATGTATATAACAGAGCTATCCCAGTTCAGATCTCATTTCAGCCAACTGTTCATGACCTTAAGGAAGCACTATTAGCCTCTCCTCTGCCATTCTTTATGAATAACTGTGATTCATTTCAGTTAAACTTTTACTGCTGCATAAAATGTCCACTTTTCTTTGCCCAGATTTCTCCTCGTTATGCTCATTTATTGGCTTTGGTTTCCTTGTTCCATTCAATTTAACTCTGCAGTTTTTATCTCCAAATCTTCTTTTTTCTCCATTTGTCCTGCTTTCTTGATCCATTCTTCCTAGGTAAGCCTTAGGCTACTCTCCTTATGTCCCATATAGAAATTACCATGTCAGGCATCTTTTTAAACATTATTACTTAATATGGCAATTATGACTACCAGTTATTACATGAGGAAGTAAAGCCCAGCGAACTCAGGAGGTCCTCCTCAGTAGACATGCCTTGGATAATCACCTTGAAAAATAAATTGGAAAATGTTCATCTGAAGAAAAGCTGTGGCAGCTCTTGGGATGAGTCACCGGCTCCTGGTAGTGGGGAGTCTTGCCTAAGAATTCCTCACTGCGGGGTGTAGCGAATTCCCAGCAATGCTGGCATTGCTTTCTCTGACAAGAACCATTGCTTCAAGAGGCGCTTCAGTGTTCTTGAGTGAAAGAAGCTCTTAGCTGTGGCAACCTTTGCTCAACATTTGCAGAGCACTTTCTCTTCCCAGCTGCAGCTCTGCAGAGGGCTACCCTGCCCACTTTTTCATCAGAAGCTACAGTCCTTCGTGTCCCCATTAGTGATAATGAAGCCATAACTGCTGAGTGCTTTAATAATGAGATTGTGGTTAACTATGGAAGCCTCTAGGGTGAATTCCCAGCAGCAGCTATCCTCCTCCTTTCCTGTGAAGATGGATGAAGCTGCTGCTTGTCCCAGATGTCGCTGAATTGGAAGAGTGCCCGTGTGCTTTCCTTCAACCGTCATAGCACTCTCTATATCCCTGAACCACTTGTATTTCAGCTTGCATTTCCTCCTTCATCTTTTCGGTTTCTTTTTCTCCAACATTTTCATGCTTTTCAAGACTTGCTTTTTAGGTAACAATCCCAGCCTTCCTTTGTTCTGCTGGGCATAAGAGACAATGGCTGTTAAATGACTTTGTTCCAGCAACCTGATACTTTTTAGGTGACATAACTTTTGCTCTTCTTTACTGATAATAGGACATTGAGCTGTTATAAGAGCCCTGGTCCTCCCACGCTAATGTTTGAGAAATCCTGTTTAAACTGCCAGTAAGGACAATTATGCACATGATGTGCAGAAGTATGTCAGTGTGTGTCTGGTAACTATCATCTGTCTGAGAAATGTAGCTGTTTCCATTTCCGTAGGACCCTCTGAAAGCTTAAAAAAGATGATTAAACACTCAAGCAGCAATGGAGTGTCCCGTGATTCCTGGTTGGGGAAGTCAAGGTGATAGCCATAACCTCTAATTAATTTTGTGATCGCATCACTGTAGCCTCATCTTGACTTTACTTACTCCTTCCTGCAGTAGAGAAAAAAATTGTGTCTTTCCAGTCCAAGGAAAAGGCTACTCTCTTACAAATGGTTTAGCCACAGGAAGATTCTGTGCTCTTGGCATCTGTCAGATTAATCCTGTCTTCTGGGAATGAAGAAGATGCCTAACAGATGATGGGATTTTAGGTCAAGGATTTGCTTCCACCAGCCATCTTTCATACCTTGCATTTATGGAACTGACATTGGATGAGTACCTTATAGTATTTTTTTAGAACAAAAAGCTCATTCAGGGAGCTTTTTGGCAGATGAAGGTATTGTTCCATATTCATATAAGTAGACTGCGAGGGGATAACATTCGTACCTATCTTAATACATAATTTTGACAGTGCCAATGAAATATTGAGTAATTGAGCCTCTCGTTGTATCAGCACCTTTTAAGGCATTTCATTTGGACCAAAATACTTCACCCATCAAAAATAATTGTTACCTTTAACTTTTCCTTACTCTATATTCTTTATATTGTTTAAGTATCTTTTGTGGATGCTTTTTATCAAATAGAATCCATTCTATGACTGCCTTAGTTCAGCTGCCATCAGTTCTTCTTTCTATGTGACCAGCCCATTTCCATTTTTTTAGTCTTTTGATGATATCGTATACTTTTGTTTGTTCTCTAATCTATGTGCATGTCTTTGTGTGTCTGTTTACTCTGTTGTAATCCCTTTGTCTCCAATGAATGTAAATACAAACATTAATTCCCTTCTTGCTAATTATCCCAATGTCAAGTTGAGCATTCCCAACGGTGGAAAAGTGGGGAAAAAGGAAAGCTAAAATAAAATCATAATAAAGTCATGGTCTCATGATTTTCCATTTAGCAAGTGCTTCACTTAGCAATTGAGTTATCAGTTTCAATTGTGATCACTAAATGAGGATTACCCGCATATGTTTTCTTTTTATTCATAGTCTTTTTCATGATTGCATCCCAGCTAGCATTCCTTTTGCTAGCTTCACAGACTTCTGTAGCACTTTATATTATAATTCTTTTCCCTCTATTTCAAGCACCTACTATATCATCTTTTCTTACATTTTATTCTATTGATACTGATAGAAAATTATATTGTTTTCTACAAACTACATATGGTTTCTTTTTTTTACTTCTTTCCTATCCTTCCATGTCCATTCTCTAAGTTCCTCCTTTTGATATCATCAAATAATGGTCTCTCTCATATTTGGAACCTCTCATTAATTCTTTCAGACTTTCATCATAAACAGTCAAATCAGTATGCTTTTAAATGAATCCCTTTGTGATGTGTATGTATAAACAGACTTATGCTTAAGCCACAAGCTCAAAACAAGCAGATCTTTAAGCAGATACTCCCCAGAAATCACCAATCATATTCAATCTTGGCTCTCCAAATGCTCCAATTACTATTTGTCTCATTCTCCTTCAACTTTTCATGTCACCTAACAAAAAGACTTCTGTGTTTAAGGAAAACTCATAGAGTTTTCCTTAAAACTAATTCCTCATTCCTTCAAACCATTCACTGAATAATACAACTGTTGCAAGTCTATGAATTTCTACTTTCATATGCACCTACAATAATTTGAATGGCACATATTCATACTTTCTGGCATATTATCCATTTTATTAAAAAAAAAAACCAAACCTCTGCCATCACCTTCATGCATCTTTTCATTAACCTCACTCCATAATAGCAAACATCTGTAGGAGAAAAAGAGGCATGCATATTATCCCTTTTATTTAAAAAAAACAAACCAAACCTCTGCCATCACCTTCATGCATCTTTTCATCAACCTCACTCCATAATAGCAAACATCTGTAGGAGAAAAAGAGGCATAGCCTGGGGAGGAGGGAGTCGAGAGGATTCAGCCTAGAATTGTTATTTATCCATAAATGTTTGACGTTCAGCCTCCTCTGAAGTCTGTTTACTCTTATCTAGTGCCAATTTAATGATGACCATTAGTTGACTAGATTCTTCTGTATAGACTGAAGCAATAAATCTTCTTAACTGGAACTTAACATATGATCCCGATTCTTTGCATCTGATAACATCTTTGCATCTGATAACATTTATTATATTCTTCCTCTTAGCTTCATAAATACACAACTTATTTTTCATTTTCCATTTCATTAATTTATTCATGTTCTTTATTATATACTTCTATTCCAAGTTGAACATGCCATGTTCAGTACTAGATTCACTCATGAATACTAGTATCCACTACCCATCTTAGCTTTGCTTAACTTATTATTTACCTACTGCTTTTTAGTAAGAGAATAAAAGAATAAAGTAATTTACCAGCCCTAACTGCACTCATGATGTATTCCCTGCTAGCAGTAAGTATACAACAATGGTCAATTTTGGCATATTTTGGTTGGTATGCCACAACTACAACAAAGTTTTATGCCAGGCATGTTCATTCCTCAAGTTTGGATCATTAATCTAAAATCCACTTTGCAAACTAAAATGTTAGCCAAAATAATTATTATCTGAAATCATATTCTGGTTTCTTTGCAAATTGTATAAATCTTATCACTTATATCTTACCAACTGGGAAGTGCATGCAGTACACATGCAGTCTAGTTGCTGTTATAAATATATAATAGCTTAAAATCTAAAAAACTGCTCTAGAAGGACTGTGATCAAGTGAATTTTACAATCAATAGTGCATATGAGCAGAGTAAGCTAGTATTGTATACTTCTCCTGTCTTTATTAATGGCAATACCATCAGCAATAAATGATGTCATTCTTTCATTAGAATTTAGTAGAAGAAAATATGTAGGTTTGGAACCTGGAGAGGACACTTCAGAAAGGAGCATTGGTTGCTAATCCGAATGGTATGTTACTTAGATTTTCTGAAAATGTTTTCTTACTATATGCTGCAATACCAAATTTCATCAACTTTCGTTCCTTTTTAATTCTTCTGAGAAGATGAAGTAACATCCACTTGCTTACTTTTCTCTTAAATTGCTGTGTAGAGGGAATCCTGTTATGCAAGGACAAAGGAAAAGACCATCCTCTTTTGTATTTCTCTTGCTAAAGAAGCTTCCCTAATGAACACCTAGTTAGGAAAAATATGTGCCTTTATAGCTTTGTCTAATTTGGAATGATGAAATGTGCCCCTACCTGCAAAAAGGAGAGAAAAGCAGCTGAATGAAATATAGCCAGCAAGGGAGTATCAAACGTAATACTTGCTGAGAAGAAGCGATGCATTAGTGATGTTTCTTGAAATACTGTTGGTACTAACTGAACATCATTTAATATTATGGGATAGCACTTTGCAGCAGGCAAATAGTCACAAGCTGGTTAATGAAACGAAACAAAACAAAACAAAGTACAAGTGAATATTAGAGCAATAATAGTAAACCTATGACACACGTGTCAAAGGTGATATGCCACAAAGTTGTGGGTGACATACCAGCATTCACCACACCCAATAATTATTCTCAAAAACACATGATTTGGGGGGACTCTGTGAAAATGGGGTTCTTATGTGGTTTCCAGAGCCTCCAAAAATTGTGCAAGGATGGGGTGTGCTTTGTTGTCGTTTTCAGAGGCTACAGAAGCGCAAGTCCCAAGTGCTTGAAGAGGAGTGTGACATGCCAGCCAAGTTAGACATTTTCTGAATTTCTGACACACCAGGTCCAAAAGATTTGCCATCATTGACTTAGAGCAAGCTTTTTCAGACCGGGTTCTGCAGAAGCTAAAGATTCCAGCAGAACCTGAGGAAGGTTTTTTTTTAGAAACTAACTTGGGCCAGAAAAACACCAGCCTAGTTATCCCTCCTCCTCTGAGCCCAAGTGCTGAGGCCCCTCTTGTTTTATCTCATGGTCTTCCATCCAGTTCCAGTTCCAGACAAAATACACCCACACTTAGCAACAGCTAGCTTCACTGAAAAGGTCTGTTTGTGCTATTAATAAAAAATAGTAATATCTTCAGACGCAAACAGCAAAATATAGGCTTAGCTCTTAAGATAGGCCTCTATTACCACACACTCAAGGTGGATAGCTATGAAGGAACTTTATTTGCATACTTTGCTTGCAAACAAAATAATAAATATTGCTTCACCAATAAGGGGAACAATGTAATGTTGCTAAGGTTTAATCCTTCTTCTCATAATCACTTGCAACATGTAAGATTTACAGACAAGTGTTGTCTGTGTGCCCATTTACATAATTAAATTGTGGCTTTGGGGTACTTCACAAGAAAAAAATAACACTCCTTCTCTTTTCTCCCTGTTTAGAACATTTCCATGTTAGATTTTCGTAAATAATTTTAAAATAATTTTTTCCCTATGTCCAAATAAAGCACTGCTTGCTCAAAAGCTCTTCTTAGAACTTAAAATATAGTTGCAGTAATCTTTCTTCAATATTCCTTAGAGAAATGCTGAAGTCTCTAAATATCAAGAATAAGCAAACTAGAACAGGGATGGCCAACCAAAATGAGGAAAGCACAGTTGCCTAACCCTTTTTTTAAAAAAAGAAAATCTTATTCAGATCTTACAAATTGTCGCTTATTCAGTACTGGAGAATACAGTTGTCAAATTGTCATCTACCTTATGATCTAAGGTGCCATGATGAATCAGGCCTGGACATTCATATAGGCTAATTGTTATGTCCTGAAAAGGCATAATACTCCAAATTTGAAAGTTATTGGCTGTAATTTAGGAGGGAAAAATATTACCCTCCTATTGGTTGATTGTCAGGCTAGCTCCCTATATAAGGGAGAGGTCTAGCCAGTTTTCTCTGTTCGTTGTGCCTCCTTACTACAATAAAAGAGTTGAACCCTGACTGTGTCTCACCATTTCTTGGGAGAACATCAGATAGAACACTAATTTTTTGATGTTTCATTGTTATTCAGTGTATGCTGTATTACACATTCTTTCACACATACATTTCATTCCTGCCCTATTGAACACTTTGTCACCAGTCCTAAACCTTTAAAGTTGCTGAGCAGTTGCAGTGACTTCTGTTTTTAACAGTAAAGCAGTGTGTGTAGGAGAAATGCAGGCAATCTGTTGGCCACAGGCAGGCTATTTGCATTCTGCTTCCAACCATGAATTTTTCTGAGGAGAGCCAGTGGGCCCAACTAGGAAAGAAATGCCCAGACTGAAGACAGTACAAAATCTTCACTCTCTCCTCTCTGATTCTTTTTATTACTGGAGATGGAATCTTTCCCTTCTTTTTCTATAAAACACAGAATAAATGAAGTGTCTGAATGCATATCTTTTTCTGACTTCTTGTCTAACACAGATCCATTAGAAGTGAAATCTGCCATCAGAAGGAATGACTCAGATTATGGGTTGTTTTAAGTTTTTCAAGTTTAAGGTATTACTGTGAGGGATAGATGCTCTCTATTAAATGTAAGCCTGTGGGCTGAAATAATCAACTAACTCTTCTGCATTCATAAACAATGAGTTATGAAGAGACACTCAGATCATGAATCATAAAAACAGCACTCAATGACTGATATTTAACCTTTTAACAACTATTTGCTATGCATGGTATCACTCACACATTTTTGTATATTTTCTTTCTTCCCACTCTAGCAACTCAAGCCTTTGGATTTGTATGAATTCTTGCTACACTAATTCTTAATTTTGTGTAAATAAAGAATATTATAGTGAAGGATTTAATGGAGCACCTGAAAAATAAAATGATGGGGGTAACTGTAAAAGTTGCTTGATCTTCTCAGTCCAGTAACAGTCCAGGTTTGACAGAAACCAGAACAGAACATATCTTTATTTTGGCAGCAGCTCTTGATATTCTTGTCTTACCGTTCAAATATTTTATACATCTGTCCAGGATGAATAGGACAGATTATAGGAGGCAGATTGCAAATTGGGAGTTCTAAATTCTAATCCTCTTGTCTCTATGTGTGTCACATTACATTGACAGTACTGCAGTTCCTTTCTACAGTATACATGATCCAGCCTTCTGCAATTAAATGCCTTTGATATATGTTGGAAGTGCACAGCCATACTGGCTTAAAATTTCTGGTTCCAACACATTTAGAATGTGCCAGGTTGGTAGGACGTTTGCCAACAAAAACTGATTCACTCATGGCAAACCTATAACACGCATGTCAAAGGTGACATGCCACAGTGTTTGGGTTCCAAGTTCACCAACACCTAACAATAATTATTCTCACAGGTGGTCTTCACATAATTTAACAACTGGTTTGCCTAGTGCAGAACTGAAAATGTGAGCACGCACGGGCATGCATGCTTTGTTTTCCTACTGTTCTTGCACGCAGCTCCAAACATGGCGATTTCATGCATGCGACTTCCAGGACACCTTCTTGGGCAGCCACGGTGAGTAGAATGTGTGAGGCCTGGCAACCAGCTGGGCTGTGTGGGCAGGGTGAGCAAGCCAGAGAGAGAGATATAGGATGGTATAGTGCTGGGACCAGTGGTTGGAACTATCAATTCTCCCGAACCAGTCCGAACTGGCAGCAGCCTACTTCTGACTATTCTTCAATTCTTGTGTGAACTTTGGAGGCTGCAGTGACCAGGCAACAATGGAATGTGCTCTTTCTCAGGCTCTAGAGCCTCTGGAAATCATGCAAAAATGGTGCATCCTTTCACCCATTGTTTGCAGGCCACAGAAGAGCATTCTCTGAAGCTGTTTTAAGAACAAAGGTGTCACGCGACCCAGAGTAGCCTCATGTAGGCTGTAGGGGCCTGTCAACAGAAAGAGAACACCACCAGAAGGTAATCAATGTATGGCAGATCCTGGAGAGGACTGGGCTGGGAGGGGAAAAGCTTGCTGTTCCCCAAGGCTCATACCTTTTGAAGGCAGTGGTGGCATTATGGCTGAAGTTGGAGTAGAATCAAAACTACTAGTCTCCAGACTCAGACTTCAGGCCCAATTTCAGTGTGGCCAACAAGCGCCTCTGTTGAGGATGGCCTAGAGCAGGGGTCAGCAATCTGTGGCTCTGCAGCCGCATGTGGCTCTTTCACCCCTCTGCTGTGGCTCTCTGTCACTCAAAATATGTGTCACAACTGCCAACGTGCAACACCCAGTGCCACACGATTTATTGAGCTTTTCAACCCCGGTAGGCCAACCATGGATAAATCCAAGAAAAGAAAAGTTTCAGAAGAAAACAGAA
>JANHFM010007581.1:0-14111 GCA_032468115.1 Grayia smithii | reverse complement strand
GGTGCTCCCGTAACAACCCGCGTGGCTGCATTCTGGACCAGTTGGAGCCTCCGGGTGCACTTCAAGGGCAGCCCCATGTAGAGAGAGCATTGCAGTAGTCTAGCCTTGAGGTGACGAGGGCGTGAGTGAATTGCAGAATTGCAGTTATTTCCTGGTGTTGATGTCCCCTTGGTCTCACCGTTGGGAATTGTCTTCCTGTAACATATGAGGGTAGGCTGCTTCAGGCATCGCTGCATATCGATGTTGTGTTACTTTTTCTACCACACTGAAATGTTTTCTCTCTTCTCCGCGCTCCGCTGCCTGCAGGACTCTCTGGAGTGAGTTAAACTGGCTCCTGGTTGGCTTCGGGCAGCAGATCTGCTTGCCTGTCCGTCCACGTTGCAGCGAGTGCCTCAACAGGAACATCTGCCCGGGATCCACGAAGTGCTGAGGAACAGCCCCACCCCCACCCCTGGCCTCTTTGTCTCGGGGCTTCCGTCGCTTGGGAGAAGCTGTTTTCCGCCAGGCTGAGACTTGGAGCCCATCCCAGGAACTGCAGTGCCTTCTTGGACAAGGAAGAGGTCTCCTTGTCCTCCATCTCTGGGCACAGAAGTGCGGGGCTGGAATTTCACGCTGCCTCTTGAGCCTCCATGAAGAGGCAGCTATCTAGGAAGAATGGATTTTACCCAGTGAGCACTTTTAATAAAGAATGTGGGAAGGAGGCTTAGGCTGGCTTCATTCAAGAGGGGTGTCTGAAAGGAGAAGGAATGACTGCATAGATCTGGGGCAGGCAAGGCCCTTCGAGAGGTTTATTTATATTTATATTATATATTATACTAAATATAGCTGGTTTCCTCACTTAAGGAACAAAATCTTTCCAAATGAAATGAAAATAAACCATCTGGTTGAATGCTTGAAGCAGCAACAGTCACACCACAATACTAGAGAGAGACAGATTGGGACAGCAGGGAGGGCTGGCAATTGGTGCCAAGGCCGGCATTCTTTCAGGGAAGGACTGGTGCCGGAAGCAAGCAAAATTGGTGCAGCCTAGATGCTGGAGGAGTCAAAGCCAACCCATTGCAGAACTGCAGTCCCCTGGGCTTCTAACACCACACATACCGCTGATGATTAATAGAATCAGAGTTGGAAAGGACCCAAGAGGTCATCAAGACCAATTTTCTTCACACTGCAGGATTCACTCTACCATTAAATAATAGAATCATAAGAGTTGGAAGGGACCCAAGAGGTCATCGTAATTGTGAGAGATGCTGGGAACTTCCAAGTCTGCATCTTGCCCCAAAAGCCAACTCGAGCGGCAACAGAGTTTAAGGATGTGATGGCACTAAGAGACCAACGTAGCATGCTTGCTCTGCTCTTGACTAGTTAGTGGTGATCCAGCTCTACAGACAAGGGGGCCTTGTGGTTGAACTAGGACCAGAGGGGCCTCTGTTCAAAGCCAGTGCCACGGAGAATTGCTAGCTTTCTTAAGTGAGGAAACCGGCCATAAATATGGCCAGTCTCGTCCAGCCCAACTCAACATTTGGGGGTGGAAGGTTTGAAGGAAGAAGTGCCCCAACTCCTGATGCAGAGGGGATGTAGGTCTTAATCTGTTTCACACCAGACTGGTGCCCCATACCCTCCTGCCTTGAATTTGCATTTCCAATGCTCACTTGGTGCCAGCAAAGGCCTTCTCCAACTCGGTCATCTGGTCTGATGTGCAGCCTCAGGAGCCCCCACCAAGGTGGCTCCGACTTGGAAGCAGTTACGCCCGTTCTGAGGAGAAGCTGCTGGGGGTGGAAGTCCAATTCTGGGCAGAAAAGGGTGGGCACAGGACCATGTCTCAATTGGGGGAGGGGGGTGCTTTGATGCATTTACACCCTACTACACCAATAGCTGAATGGACATAAATTACAGGATCCTAAATATGAACTGTGAGACTACATTTTCACATTTTAAAAGAAGCAAAAGGGCCCGTTGTTACCTCCCAGCACAGAAGGGATGCATTTGGTTCTTGAGTGGCCAGGTTGGGCGATGACTGTTCCCCACAAAAAGGTAAATCTAGACCCAAACTAAGTTTTGCCTGGTATCATTTACATTAGTTCATCAACAATGAATGATGCCGCTTATTTAAACATTTTCTTGTGCTGCATTGAAAACTAAGACTTGGAAACATCAGCCTCTAAGATAGCTGCAAAGGTGTCCATGGAGCGGGGTCATGACGCAATGAAAGCCCCACCCTCTACCTGTGCCACCTATGTAACACAAAAGGGGCGGGGCTTCACTCCCACAGTCGTCTTAGTGCCCGGCCCAGGTCAGGGAGAGGCTCAGATTAGGGAGGACATTTGTAATACTGTGGATCTTGAGAATTGTCAGAAAATGTGTTTGGAAGACAAGTTCAGGAAGGGGCAAAAATGGAAAGAAAACAACAGGCACCAACACAACAAAAGCTTGCTGTCCATGAGAAACCAGTTTTATTATTGACATTGTAGTACACGTTTTTAAACACGATGCAAAAGAGTTTTTTTGTCAGTTTTTGTGTGTGAGAGAATTCCTAAAATGTGCAGAAATCAAGTTACAGAGCTGGGATGATGGCAGAAAAAGAAGAAAGCATGTGCTTTTATCCACCAGCATCACTCCAGGAACCAGAAGGAATAAAAGTCCCTTTGGGAATAACGCAGGCAACAGGTCAGGGCGATCGCTGGGCTCACGTGGGGCCTTCGTCCCATCCGCCAGCCAGCCAGCCAGCCATCAGTCTGGAAAACTAACAAAGCCCTTTCTTAGGTTGGCATCTGCACACTTGTCCTCTGGAGAAAAATGCCATAGAGCTGGTGCCTCTCTTTCGCCCCGTCTCTAATGTGAAAGCAGTTCCATAAAACAATGAAGCCAAGCAGTTCTGACGACAAATCAAAAAAGGTGACTCAAAAAACACTTTCAACGCAAGCCATGCGAACCACCTGAAGATTTTCCACCTTAATACCGGGTTCCCCACACATTTTAAAAATGCACACCTTCCCCAGAAGATGCCCCTTCCACCTTGGCACCCATCAACGTTTCCAGCTCCCTGTTGGGGTGGCTCCAGTTCCCCCAATGAAGAACAGTCCCCCCCATGACATCAGCTGGACCTCTCCAATCCTGGGGCTCAGCCCACCAACTCTCGTGCGGGGGAGGGGGGGAAGCCAAGCAAAAATGCGGATGTCCAAACAGAGGCAAAGGGGGATTCCTGCAACCGTAAACTGGAAGGGGGTGGTATTTCCATTTCTGTAGCCTTACATCATGCACATTATCATGCCACATTTTATGCCTCCATCCTTTAATCCCTTACAGCAGGACAGCTATTAAAATAATTTGGAATGTGGTGGTGAATCACTGCAGAATGAAAATGAACTGCAGTGACATTTTCCTCCCTGTTCGTAAGGGAGGATTCAGGGTCGTAGTGGGTTTCAATTTAGTTTGCTACAGGTTTGCTTGTGTATATTTAAATCTTTAAAAAAATCTTTAAATCTTTTTTTAAAAAATCCATTATAACAGTGATGTTCAAGGCGCCAGCTTCTGTGAACCGTATCAATCCTTGACATCCAGCATGGACAATGGTGAAGCTAAAGATTAATGGAATCAATAATCTGAAATGTAGTTTTTTAAATCCAAAATTCTTGTTTAATCTTTCCCAAATTGGAACTTTCCACAGATAAGTAGAAATGCACTATTCATCGTTCTCAACCAATATGGCATTAAGGACACTCTACCCCCAACACCTCTGGAGAGCCTCAAGATGTACAAGCTGGAGAGATAAACTTCAAAAATGACAGGCATTGCTTGCTGCCTAACTGACAGCACCTACTGGCCCAAAAGGATGGACGGGACCATCGCCAAGCCTTCCCTCTCTCCACCTGGATTTCCCCTTTCTACAAGCCACAAAACAAAGTTCCACAGAACCACGAGACTCTCCTTTCAAAAACAATCCCATCTTCTACAATCAGATTCACTGGAAGGAAAACAAGAAAGGGTGAGGTGTGAATTGCAACTTACTGTCTGTCGTACCCCTAAAAAGTTCTCACTGGAATCTTCCTGGTTTCTTTAACAGGAGAGCCAAATCTGGAATTTGATTTTTTTTCTCCTGTGGTTGAAGCCCAACTCCTAGGGGTATAATTAGGCAGTGGAGCCTGGCATGGGGGGTGCAAATGCGTCGCAAACTTGTATATCCCGTATCTGAAGCCTCTTCATAACATCAGAGCCCTTGGTCTGGCCCATGACTCTTAAAGGGCCTTTCAGTCAACCCAGGCAGCACCTGAGCAAAAGGCCCCTCTGGAAAAAAATGCTGCAATTGCTCAATCTCTATCTTTTCTTCAAAGGGAGAATAAACTAAGCAAACTTCAAGTCCATCATTTGCAAAATATTCATAAAGCCCCAAATTTGTTCATTTATAACATACAAAAGCATCACTCTCCCCTGTCCTCCTCCCTTTCAGGAGTGCCAGAGGACAGTTCGTACACAAAAAGGGCAGGACTTTGCCCCATTGCAGCCACCATCTGGACTTTGGGGGCCCTCCCCTAGAGCAATATTTAATCTCTGTCATCATAAAAAGCCAATTCCTTGTTTATATGCCTTCTGCTTTTTTTTAAAAAGGGGGAAGAACTACATCCCATTCAGCTAGCTTCTTAACACTTTTTTTAAAAAGAAAAAAAATGGCTGTTGCTTTTCCTAGGGAAGAAGGCAGGAGACCCATCCCTGCCCTTTTCCTTCCCTCATTAACAAAGCTGCGAGGCCCTTCCCTTCCCTTCCTGCTCAGGGCACTCTTCCCTGGTGAGCAGTATCTTCCATGCCAAAGACCACCCTCAGTCTTTAAAAGGCTGCCCCCCCAAATGAAGGCGGAGAGGGTTCATTCATTAACTCAATTATATTTAGGTTTAATGAAAACTCTATATGGTTAAGATTATTTCTGACTTGCCACATATCCCTCCTGCCAAATTAATCATTCCAATTTGGTAGCTCATCTGGAGGTGTCTGGGGCATCACCAAAATGTTGGGAGCTGTACTTCTGTCCAGAGTGACCTCCACTTTGTGTCCAGAACTCTTAGTGGCATTTTTATGGGCAAGAGAGTTCTGCAGAAATTAGTTGGAAATATTTGCCTTGATTTTATGCTGTTCAGAAACACTTGAAACCACATTCCCACCAAAAGAGAATCAATTTGGTGGGAAATTCCAAATTTGCCTGCTCTGTCGTGACCTGGGTCCAAGGCACGTTGGCACATGCAGCAGAAATTTCCCACGACATGTGTCCCGCCAGGAGTAAAGATGGAGTAAAAATACTCCTTGCCTAAAAGGCTTAGATGTAAGAGTTTCCCTGTGGGTTCCATTCCCTCACCCCCTCAGAACAGTCAGTGGCCAATGATGACCATCAGATTTAGTC
This sequence comes from Grayia smithii, assembly GCA_032468115.1. Lineage (NCBI taxonomy): Eukaryota > Metazoa > Chordata > Lepidosauria > Squamata > Grayiidae > Grayia > Grayia smithii. The sequence goes on along the minus strand of JANHFM010007581.1, from coordinate 8,725 downwards.
ACAGAGTCGCAGGAACCCCTCACTGCCCACTGTCTCTGGATGTTTAGCCTTCACCGAGTTAGGCAGAAATGGACAGCTCTGGGGCAGATGGGCCAAGATGTTCTTTGGGGAACAGCAGATCCACTGGTGTCTAACATTCATGCTTTCCCCAAGAGCAACCGTGTAAGAGCTAGGAAGCATCACACCAAATTCACAATCATGTTTACCACCTGTGTGAAGATTAGTCCCACCTGAGACCAAACCCTGTCAACATCTTGGGTTGCAAACTGAAAGGGAGGCTGCCTGCCTCACAGCTCCTGAAAGATCAGCAAAATTAAAGAATTGTAAGTTTTGTAATCCCCTAAAAATAACAGAGATGAAATTCACTTTGAGATGTTTCTTGCTTACCAGCAAGAACTTCATTCTTGAAGGAACTTTTTTCTCATATGTCTCTCAAGTCTCACTAAAAAGTGTATTCTATTTCTTTACTTATTATAGGCCACCCATTTCATTACTGAGCGACCCTGTTATAACAAAAATGAAATCAGATTGCAATCCCTTAATAAATGACAGGTTTCACGCAGGGGTCCTTAAGAAGTGGGAGGACTGCTTATGAACTTTGTCCTTGTAATTGTCTGTGGTATTTTGTAACATAAAAATATTGTACTTGTTAAGTTATGAGCCTGCAAAAGGACTGGAAAGAAAAAGATCTGCTACACTAAAAAAGATATAGTATGGAAAAAATAAACTCCAAACTTAGAACTGAAAGAGTCACAATCAAGGAATAGTTGGCTAATCCATTTCTGAAGTTGTTAACACTGCAGTCCATAGTAGTAGAAACTCTAGCTTTCAGCTATATGGAAAGGAAAGGTGCTGATATGGAATGTAAAAATATTTTAAAATATCTAAACACAAATGGGGAAGAAAAGCAACTCAAACAATTCCTTATATAAAAATGGTCCTATAAATAATATATTCTAATATTGCCAGTTAAATGATCCATAATTAATACAAACTGCAAGAGGTTTCTCTCTCCCTCCCACCTACCCTGCCTTCCCTTTTGCTCGCCGCCATCAGAGAGAATCCGCCTTGCTGGTGCATGGAGTGCGTTGTGACCCTGTCCATGGGGGTGGGACACAAGTTGTGCACCTTGCAAATGTCTCCGTGCAGGAGGAGCCGGAAGGGAAATGGGCCCCTCAGTGGATTCAGAAGTTGCTGAAAATCTCCCGCTTCTTGTTCCAGTCCATCTGAGGTGCCCTCTTGTTCACCCGCTTGGCACGCACTCTCTCTTTGGCTTCCGCTGCAGTGGGACTCAGGTTCAACCCGCTTTCTTCAAAGGGATCTTTCTTTTTCGCCTCTCTCACCTAGGAGGAAACCAAGGAGCTTCAACAGGCTGCAAAAGTACGTTGGGGTGGAAATTAGTCACCCGAACATCTTCTGGAGTGGGAAAAAGTAGAGTTTCTAGTCTTAGAAGAAGAAAAAAATCAAGAGTTCAGGTTTCCTCGGGTTACGTCAGTCATTCAATGACCATTCAAACAATGCTGAAGGAAGGGGGACTTACGACACAGTCCTCTGAGTTTGGGCCTTTGCAGTGTCCCTATTGTCACGTTACAATTTCTGATGTTCCTTGCCAGCTTGCCAAAAGCAAAGTCAATGGGGAAGCCAGCAGGAAGTCAGAAATTGCAGGCCCTCGTTTTATGACAACAGCCAGCCTTGCCCTGGCTAAGTGGCATGGTCATGTGATGTGATACTCTATGACCAAGTCACTTACTAATGGCAGTTCTGGTCCCCATTGCAAACATAAGCCAAAGATAATCAGTAAATATATCCTTTTAGTCATTTGCAGGTTGCTGCCAACAGAATTGATACTGGCTGGATTCTCACAATATGTCTAATCCCGAAACTAAGAACAAAATAGAATCGCTGTGTTCAAACTGCACAACCAATTGACCTCTAGGATGGCTTAAAGTGATGCTAAGGTTCACACACTATGCTGAGATAAGGTAGTGGTTTTCCACAACAGTTTGACCTAAATGCCATCCAAGTATATTTCACCCTAAACTAAAGCCAGTCCCAGGCATGTCAGAGGGGTCTAGGACAACTTGCTGTGGGCAAGTCTCCACCCAAACTCACTGTAGGACCATTCACCATGGCCAAATTGCCACTGGACAATTTGCCGCAGGACAAGAGTTACACAAATATCGAAGAAATGGTGGAATGGTATCATTAAATAAAGGATGCCAAAAGAAAATGAAATACGAATGACAAAAATTAAAATATTTTTTAAATTATTTTAAATAATTAAATTGAATTATTGAATTGTCCTGCAGCAAGTTGTCCCAGGGTGAGCTGGCCATGGAAAATTGCACAGGGTGAGTTGGCTGTTGCGAGTTGTCCCATTCCCCTTGCAGGGGTGGCAGGTGGCAGCATGCCCAGAGGAGGATGGTGGCCCTGAGCTGGCTTCAGCAAGACCAAGCGTGATGGAATGGCTGCAGGGGGAGCAACCAGATGAGCAGCTGGCTGTGAGTGAGACGGTCGAGAGACAGTTGCAGCAAGACAGCCCCAAGGCCTCAGGAGGCGAGTGCACACAGCTGCAACCAGCCAGCATGGATGAGAAGGAACTGCCTCCTCCGCCTGATCCAAAAGTCTGCAGAGCAGAGACGAGGCAGGAGCAATGGCGGTCATCCAGCTACTTGTGAGGCAGTAGCCTCGCCCCTTATAGACTACCTACTGAGAGAACAGATTGACAGATGATGCTGTTAATATGACTCTGTACTACATTCTACAACATCTTGAATCTCCAAAGACCTATGCAAGGGTCCTCTTTGTAGACTTCAGCTCAGCATTCTCTCTTCCCACTTATGGCTATATCCATGTTGCTTTCATATTTACAACTTATATTGTTTTTATTGTTTCCTAGTATGATTTGATTGCTTATTAGTAACCTATGACCATCACTGTATCTTATGAATCTTAATGAATGTTTTTCCCCTTTTATATACACTGAGAGCATATGCACCAAAGACAAATTCCTTGTGTGTCCAATCGCACTTGGCCAATAAAGAATTCTGTTCTGCTCTGCTCTAATTCTAATTCTAAAATTCTAATTCTATTCTATATACTGCTTCACAGTGCTTCACAGCCCTCTCTAAGTGGTTTACAGTGTCAGCCTCTTGCCCCCAACAATCTGGGTCCTCATTTTATCCACCTCAGAAGGATGGAAGACTGAGTCAATCTTGAGCCTGATGAGATTCAAACTGCCAAATTACAGGCAGCTGGCAGGCAGAGAAGTAGCCTGCAGTACTGCACTCTAACCATTGCACCACAGCATCTCTTGCAATGGGTATTTAGCACAGCGAGAAGAAAGGAATGACCCTGGGAACAACACATCTGGTTTGGTGCCCAGCATTTGTCAGTTTCTTTGTTGATCTTCCTGATTTGGACTGTGGACTTAGAGCCTGGACTTGTGCCTTGACTCTTGAACCTACTTCTGGGACTTGCCTTTGCCTTGGACCTTGATGGTGGACTTTGGTGTGGGTATGCCGGGCTTTGCTTCTACCTTGTCCTTGCCTTGTGGACTGCTCCAGCTCCTTGGATTCATTGTGGGAGTCATTTCAGAACTGAATTGGGAAACTCATTGAGGGTTGCTAGTTGCTGAACTGGGATTCCCTGGGGAAGACTTTGGAGAGCTTGGAAAGCCTCAATAAACCCCTTGAATTCTCCATGGTGTATGTGCGTGTGAGCGGGAATAGGAGAGTTAGGAAAGCAAGGATCTCAAGGCCTGCTTTTAATAAGCAGCCAAGAAACCAACATCAAAGGTTCTAAAAGCCAATTCTGGTTGCTTCCTATAACCAACTACCTAATTGCAGCAATACAAATGTTTCTGTGTTGTTCCTCCGACTCATTAAAAAAAGGCTGGAAGAATTTTGAAGTTTCTCAATGTTCTGCAAGGGGGCAACCTCATGTAGAGCACATCGCGACTAAGGCCTGAATAATGGTGTCAGTCTGGAAAAGAATGCCACTGGCACACAAGACAAAGTCCTGACCACCTTTTCACTGAACAGGAGCTGCAAGACCAAAAGGACTCTCAGGTTGTGTACTTGTTCTGTTTTGTGGCAGTGCAAGTCCATCAGAAGAAGAGATGGCAAATGCCTGGATCTAGAGGCCCTAAAGCCCATAGCCTTGCTAGGGGATGAACCGAGGCCTCTTCTTCCTCCTCCTCCTGCAGCCCCCAACATCCTCCAAGGCTGTCCACAGAAATACTTGTTGGCCAGGAGCAGAAATGTAGGGCTGGGCATCATCAGCACATCTCTGATGGCTTCTCCCAGAACCTCCATGTAGATTATAGATGCTGGGTGGGGGGAGTGTTCAGCCCTGAGGCATCTTACAGTGCCAGAGCTCCCCTGCCTCACTACCACCTGGAACGGGTCCAGAGGAAGGAGGAGAGCCAGGGTAACACCATGCTTCCCTCTCCCAACTCTCAGAGATGATCCAGAAGATACCAGGTCCTGAGGAAGGAAGGCTGTTCCACAACATCAGGAGCATTGTGGTGGCGCAATGGTTAGAGTGCAGTCCTGCAGGCTACTTCTGCTGACTGCTGGCTGACTGCAGTTTGGCAGTTTGGCAGGCTCAAGGTTGAGTCAGACTTCCATCCTTCCAAAGTTGGTTAAATGAGGACCCAGATTGTTGGGAGCAGGAGGCTGACTCTGTAAAGTGCTTAGAGAACACCGTGAAGCACTGTGAAGTGGTATATAAGTGCTATTGGTATTGTGGCATCTTCCTAGTGGGCTTAGCCTCCCACCCCTCCCTGATTTCATGCAGTAGTGAAGAACTGTAATAGTCTTCCCCGAGATGTTATTGGATGGGACAATTCCGAGCAAAGGAGATGATCTTGAAGATACTTTAGCAAAAAGAGGGCTAGGCTTTGTAAGTGAAAATCAGTAAAACTGCCCCAGGATCCTATTGGTAGCATTTGAGGGGGGACCACGGGCACCAGGCCTCTAGTGGCATGTGGATCAGAACTCATCCAGCAGCCCCCTCCTTCCTCTCCCCACCTCCTGCAACTCCTTCCAGAACCTCCATCTCAAGAGCACTCTGGGAAGAGGAAGGTGCTTAGTCCCTGCCCCCTAACCAGGGGGTGGGGTGGGGGGGACAAGAAGGGCTACCTCTCATCTCACTGCCTTGTCCCTCCTAAGCTTCCATGTCAAACTATGTGAAGAAGTGCAGAGATGACCCTGAGGGCGGCACACAGGAGCAAGTAAGGACAACAGAGTCCTAGCCAAGGGGAAGGAGTGAGAAACACACTCAAGGCTGTGTCCCCTTGATTCACTTTGCTACAAGAGGGGACAGAGGGAAACCCCTGGTGGACTTTCAAGCTCCTGCAATTATACTTCACAACAATAAAGGAACATTCCTGTATTCCTCTTATAACTTCTTGGTCTGCCCTACCTTGGAGGGCTGACAAAATACGAACACTTCCTGTTGAAGCGCCAGGCCTCCACCGGGAAGGCAATGTGACCAAAACTGCATCCCCAGTTCTGCTTCCTGGTTCCCCTCTACGGTTCTTGGCACTCTGGCCAGAAATCAACCCCCCCCCCCCTCATTTGCCAAGAAGATGGCACTCCCCACACTCTTTCTACACACAAAGCAGAAGGAATCCTTCAAGCGGAGCCAACTGTGAATAGAGGTAGCCCTCGGTTTATGCCTGGTTGATGAGCAAGCTTTCAAAGTTACAATGGACTTCAAAACTGCTACTCACAGCCGGTCTTCAGAGTTATGATTGCTGCACCTTCTCCCCCGCACCCCCTGCACCAAGTTGCCCCTGGAACCAAAGCAGCTTGAAGACCGAGAGGCCCACCCTGGACACAAATGTCCAAACAGGGGCAACAGCCACTCCCTCCATGCCAGCCGAGCCTCATCCCTCTCTGACAAGATCCCACACAAAGGACCCACCCGATCCTGCTCAGAAATCAGCTCCTCTCCGCAGGCTGGCAAAAGCCAATTGAGAGCAGCAGAGCCTTCTCCACACTCCCTCCCCTCTGCTGCCCCACCCCCGGCCCCCCAAGTGTGGAAAGAATGCGGAGCTGGATGCCTGCAAGATCCAGCTGCTTTCTCGCAAGCGCCTGAGCAGATCCTTCCTAATCAAAGCCACTCTTGTCAAGTGCCACACAGTTTCGCTCTTAAAGAAAGAGCAACGAATAAGCCGTGTTGCATGGAAACATTTTCTTTCACATTTGAATGCAATTAAGGGCTTCAATTGCAGGGTTGGGCAGGTTAGCCTGTCGGTTGCTCCATACCGGACGTTGCAGGGTGGAAAAAATCCAAATCCCTTTTGCGTTTACACGGCCTACCCGTTTCCTCTGTGGATCAGCGGAGCCTTTTGGGACACCGGAGGGAAGACAGCTTGACTGCAGCCACCTCTGGGATAGGGCCCGCAGATGTTGAATCGCTTAGGTAGCAAGAAGTGAGGAAAGACTCAGAGTGGGGAGAAGAGGACACGAAATGCTGGCTGTGGAAGGCACTGTGGAAGGCACTTCACAAGCTGCTCAGTATAAAGAAGAGGAAAGGGGGAGAAAAGGCTAAAAGCTAAAGGGGAAAACTTGACACGCAAAGGGCTGGAAGCTAAAAAGTGATGCTGGAAGTGAGAACTATCCATGGCGGGAAGAGTTCAGAACGACATATAAAGAAGAAAAGAAGATAAAAAAGACAAAGACTAATAAAAAAGGAACAAGGAGAAGGGAACAGGACCAAGAAAGCCAGAGCCCGCCATGGGAGAGCAGGTGGAGTATAAGGAGAATCCTGACTTGAGCTAGATGACCTCCAGGGATCCTTCCAGCCCTAGGATTCTATGAGAAGGGTGAAATCTTGGTGGCCTGGATGAGGGAAAAAGCTGCTTCTTTACCTCGGCCTCCTCAGGACTTTGGCAATCGCTGTGGGACGAAGACATGGATCCGCCATTCAGCTGTGAGGGATGGAAAAAGGGGGCACATTTATCACAAGACATGGAGGGTGGATGGAAAAGACCCCCCTTTATTGGTTGGAGGAAGCAGCAGGAGGGCCTTGCAAAGGCAGACACCCTGCTCGATTAAGGGAAAAAAAATAGAAGCTCCTTGGGCAGATGAAGAGAAAGGAAAAACAGGCCATGGCCTTCTTTTAGAGACCTGGTTTGGGCCGCATACCAAGCCATGGTTTCTTGAACAAACCACAGCAGGCCTGGCTTATCACATCGCACTAGGATATCAGGCAACGTTTAAAGGCTAGGCTCAGGTGTACTGATTGTGCAAAGGCAGAGCAGACGTGCATTATTATGGCTCAAGAACCTGGGATCCCCCACAGCCCCCGAAGGCAACGATGCTCCGATCCCAGCCAAATGCCAGTCATCAGGAATGGCCAGAGAGTTCCTATCAAACGTCTAGAGATGGAAAGCAATCCTGGATCCGTTTCAAAGGATCACTTATGGCCAAAATCCCCGGGTCCTGCAAAGGGAGACCAAATGCCCAAACTTGCTGGCTGGAGAAGATGACTAGGACAGAAGGGTTTCCAAAATCCTTCCCCCAAGAAGAACGGCCAACGCTCAACTCCGCTTACCTGTGTTTGCGCTGACCCATTCGTCATAGGTGGAGGAATTCCCCCTGAAGAAAATGCAGAAACAACTCCAGTGAGGAACCATTCCCATGAAATCCCTAACCCCCTCTGGGTCGGACAGCCATTAATTCTGCAGCTTCTGAGGAGAGGACCCAGCCTGTCAGTGGCAGGTTGTGTAGAAGAGCTCCACCTTGGGTCACAGCACAGGACAGCCCATGGTTAAGCGAGAACAGGTCACAATGGTTAGTGCAGGGATAGAGACCCACCAGGAAACCACTGGTCACCTAGGCTGGGAAGTAACCACCAACCAGCCCAGAAAGAGGCCTGGGGAAACCCTTCTGCCTGGTCTCCAAGGAAGAGCACAGCTGTGTCCATACACACCAACCTGAGGAGGCTTTACTTTTGCTAGCGTGAAATGCAGCAAGGTTCTCTTTCTCCCATTCTGATCCCAACATAGACCCACACGTGCTGGAACTGGAGAACTGATTCAAGTAAGAATCAGGCCCAGGGTAGGATCAGGGTTGCTGCTTAGTGTAGTGATGGCCCTAATGTAGCTGAGTTTGTTAGCTATGCCAGGTGAGTTCGTGGGCCTGTCTCTACTGAGAACTTGTAGATCTTCCAAGAACATCAACCCACATCAGCCAACTCAGAATGGGCAACGCTCCAGGTTCTGGAATCCAACAACTCCCCAAACTTTAGGGAGCTCAGATCCATCCCATGGTGTCCTCCAAAATCTCACCTTCTCACTCTTCCGCTCCCATGAGGGGCTAGTGATCTGAACCCAGCCCAAACCCAACACTCTCGGCTATACCACACAGGCGGAAAAAGGGCATGCTGCCCGCTCCAAGGGCACATTGAGCACCAAGGTGGCATCAGTGCAGTTGAAGAGAAGCAGCCTGCAGAACCACGAGCTGGAACCTTCTTAATCTTGCAGGAAGCTTCCCTCTCCTCTCTCCCTGTGCTGACAACTCCCCTGGGGGCCCAGCCAGCCCCTCCGCAGCCCCTTGCCCAGAAGAAAGAAGGGCCATATTTGAGCCTGGCCTGCAGCATTTGGAAAGCAGGTCTGGGTATTAGTGGTTGGTTCTGGCGCTCTGCCTGCGCCTGCGGCTGCTTGCAGAGAGAACAGGGGCTCCTTCTACATGGAGCCAAGAAGAAAGTATCT
>JANHFM010007580.1:0-19018 GCA_032468115.1 Grayia smithii | reverse complement strand
GTATGGTATGGTATGGTATGGTATGGTATGGTATGGTATGGTATGGTATGGTATGGTATGGTATGGTATGGTATGGTCCGGTATTGTATGGTCCGGTATGGTATGGTCCGGTATGGTATGGTATGGTATGGTATGGTATGGTATGGTATGGTGCTGCATATGGCCGAAACAAAGAATGCCTGGAACAATAAGCAGTAGATCTTTCTGGAGAACAGTAGTCTGAATTCTATTCAGTTCTAATAATCCAAAAGGAAATAGAAATCTTCACACCCCAAATGTTTTTTCAACAGGCTCCAGTGAATGGACCTCCAGATTTCAATAAAAAACTCCTTAAGCCCATTTTAATGTACAAGCTTAAAGTTGAGGCAATAAATGCCTAATGGTTTAAAAATGGTTTTAGCTGCCATTTTGGCTGAAGAACAAGAGGTTATGACTATGTATTCGAAGACAGAGTTACTTGAAAGCAAGATAATACATTGCAATTAAATAAAGAACTTATGCAAAAAATGGAATAAATAATGGAATAAACAAGGTGGAGGAAGGAGGATTGTTCCTCAACCAGACAAACTGAGAGGCTCCAAAATTAAATATAATGATAATTAGAATGTTTTTTGAATTATGTAATTACAATAGTTTAAAATAGCCAAGACAGTAGTTTTAAAACTGATTCACTTATCCCTTTTCCAGGTGTTGAACAATGTTATTATCACCACCACAACACCCACCCCCCCCCGATTCTTTGGTCTTATACAGTGTCTTAGCTGTGGAAATCTCAAATTTTATCTTCAACACACAAATAAGGATATGCCCAAATTACCCCCTTGATCTAATGTTCCAAGAGGAAGTTTTTAGATCTCTGACATGAAGGACATTTTTTAAAAATGGGGGAGGGGCAGTATTTATTCATTCATATGTCAAATTTAAATAACCCCCATATCAAAGTGACTGCGAGTAATGTACAATAAAAAAGTAAAATTTAAAAACCGTAAAATCCATTTAAAATACTTCAAAAAAGAGTCAGAATTAAAAACAAAAAAACACTAACTAAGGTAATATGTTAAAAGGCATGGGGGAAGGTCTTCAAGGTGCTAACCATCCCCAGGGATATAGATATATAGATATAAATAGCTATATACCTCACATATAAATTGTTGTATAAAATGTGTATATGTATATGTGTGTGTTTGTGTATGTATATATGCAAATATATATATTTACATGTGACACAGATATTTAAAATGCCAAACCTTTACAAAAGTTATGAACTCTTCCACTTTTTCATTGGACGTGATCAACTTTTTCTGCACCATTTCAAGTGCCTGTTCACTTTGCCTTGCTAAGCTGTGAAGCTGTTGAGAGGCCGTTGTTTCAAGTTCAGTCATGGTATATTCTGTCTCTGCCATTTTAGCTTCTAGATTGGAAAGATTACGCTCCTGAAATACATAATACATATTATATAATATAGTTATTATATATATAAGTCTACATTACCACTAATCCATGTCAACTTTCCCCATGTGTTGCTTTCCAGATACCTAAGAATTCTAGGAACCATATTCTCAACACGTAGAGAATTTGGCAAAAGGAAAAATTGATTTAGGCAGATTGAAGATGAGGATTAAACCTCAGAAAAGACACAAATATCTTTTCTTTCTGTTCGGTTTTTTTAAAATGTCTTCTAGCATTTCTGAATTGGAAAGAAATTAACAGTGTCTAGAAAATCCTACAAAAAAATTAATTGTAAAGCTCATTGCCATCTCCTATATTCTCTTTTCCTGCCCATTCTTCCAGTTAGATATAAAACACACTAAGACCGTCTGTTGTTTTAAACTCAGGGGAAATAATGTGCCTGCTTGTCTGTCTTGTATAAATCCAGATGCTGTTTCCTCTGTAAACTGTCCAGTGTTGAGTGCTTATTATACCTGAGTATCTTGGCTTTAAAAAGCTCATGCTTCCTGTATTGAAGTTGTAGGAGAAACTGAGACAGGTTTATGCTCAACCAAACAGAACTATTTAGAATATCTGGAAGGAGAATTTGTAAAATCCATAGAAAGATTTATAATATAGGATTAAAGCCTGTAACAATAGAATGCATCCAAAACTTCTTTCTAGTTGCATTGTTACTCATAATTCAGTGTAACACGGAGATCTCTTTCAAATCTTTGCTATATCTAAAAAAACCAAACAAATCCAGAAAAACAAAGGAATTCCAAAATGTAGAATAACCTGGCATTATATGAATTCACTCAGAACTTTGCCTAACAAAAAGGGATAGTAGGAGAAGAAAGTAAATTTCATCAGAGGCTTGCTTCCTGATTTCTCACCTGTTATAGAAAACATTTGTCTGATAAGGCTACATTAAAGTCAGAGAAGAGAGAAAATGCTACTATAAAATAGTGTATTTTAGAAAATCATACCTCATCATAGTTAAAAGCATTCAACATTCGATTACTATTAATGTAATTCAACCAGAATTTTTTTCTGAATTACAATCATATATGATATGGCTTTAAATGCTACTGTGGGCAAATTAAAAATGCAAAGGCAATGATCATGGAACTATTTATTTGTAAAAAAAAATGTGCACCAGAAAACAGGGCAGATTGTTAAATAATTTAATAATGATTTTATTAGCATATATTTGAAATGGTTTCTTAACTGTGTTTTCTTTCGTATTTTTTTGTACACCTCATTGTTATTGGATACAAGTACCCCAATGAACTGAAGGCAGGGTGTTAAGTCTAATAAATCATCATCATCTTAATCATCCATAATATCTATAATTGTGTACCTTTTTCTCCAAGTCTTCTTTAGTTCTGTGATACATCTGTTCGTACTGTGTCTTTTCTTTGGTTGCTACATTAAGCCTCTGCTTTAATGAATCAATGGATATTTTTTTATTTGAACAGTCCTCAGTTAATGCCTTTGCCTGGAACAGCATCCAGAGAAAAACTATTAAGGAAAGCATTTAAATAATTTAGGTGGAAAATCAACACTATCAAAGTACTACACACATCTAATTGTACATAATTCATTTACCTTCTGAATAGAATGCAGGCTATCTTGGTTTCTATTCAAACATGGATACTATCCATTGAAATCAATAGGATTTATTCATAGATAAGTGGGCATGTGACTGCAACATTTTACTATTTATCAAATTCATGGGCAAGAAGCCAAATGCTAGCACTTAGAATCTCTGAAACTTGTGAGCATGTCAACATATGGTATTGCTGAGAAAAATTACAAATAATATAGACCAACAATGAATAGTTATTTATTATTTGTAAAACAATCTATATAAAAAAGTAATCAATTTACAAAGCATACCTCAAGAGGTCATATTCTTGCATATAATACCCTTGATTTTTTTTTCTAACTGAAGGTAGCCAGAAAACTGCAATATTTTTAATACTTAAAACATCATCACGACCTTGTTGTATAGTATAACAAGGTCTATAAAATGCTTTTTCATATTGCCTCCTCTTCAAGAAATTATCCTGATTCAGTTTTATATTGTCTGATTTTATCTCTTGCCAATTTTATCTCTTGGGCTGACAGTATCTAAGCGATATTTCATATACACAGAGCAAGATAGTTTTGTCTGGAACTGACAATGTATGACTGCCAGCAGAAACTATGTTCACACCTAAAAAGCTAGCACCTGCTTTTAAAAAAAGAATCAAAGTAGTGCTTTGTTTCTATGGTTCTTGGATGTTATGATTTGCAGCCTAAGAGATTCCTACACATGTGACTTGTTTGCTATAAAACAGGGCTAAAACACACTGCAGAGGTACTAAGGGGCAGTTTCTCTTCCAATCTGTTTAAGCATCAGAAAAATGCATTAAATATTTATGAAGAAAACAACTTTCAGAAGAGCATAAAATGGAATCATTAAATATATAACAATGGAAGGGATCACACATAACTATTATTATAAAAATAATTTATAGGTCATTGTTTTCCCTTTATGGTATTTTTCTCTTGATTTACACTGCAAGAAGACTCTTCTTTGATGTCTCTTTTCAAGAAACAGATATGTGAAATTCCAGCTGAAATACTAAGAAGCACTTAATTATTGCATTAAGTTATTTGACTGCTTTAAGAGTAATCTTTGCATAAATGAAACTGTACTGATCATAATGATGGCTACTAAAATTAATCAATCTGGTGGAATTCAGTTTGTTGATTTAAAATAAACACTAAACATTAAAGACCTTTTCTTCTAGACATTGTAATGTTTCATTAAAGCTTTTCTCCTTTTCCTGATATGTTTTCATACGCAGCCTCCAATCTTCTATTAAATGCCTTTTCATACTTATATCTCTTTCCATTCTCGAAATCCTTGAAATAAAGAGAAAATGAAATATTCATAAAATTATATAACTAGCATGTCATTATTTTGAATAATTGTTAAGGGCCTGGTTCCATGCTTATCTTTGTCAAATGAAAAGTCTTCAGAGTTTTCCCTTTGCGTAATGGCATTAAAAGTAGATTTAACCTCTGTGGGCTTCTGAATCTTAAACCTCACATTTCATAGTAGCAATTCAGAACAATAAAAATACACACTAGTTTATAGAAATCCATATAATGATGATGATATAATTATAAACAAAAGGGGAGCAAAATATTCTACTAGTCTACTATAAAAAGGAAAAAAAAATAATTATAGCTTTTTGAAAGTGTCACCATGTGAACCGCCTGTCATGATTTTGAACTACTATTTAGTACATAAAAAGCTTTGTAACAATATGAGGTAGTTTTAAAAAATAAAACACAGCTATGCTATGGAAAATCCATAGACCAATTTCAACTATGAAATGTGACTTCCCCAAAATATACAACTTCTAAATAACAAACCTGTAGGAAAGAAATAAGAAACTGTTCACTGGGTGACATATCAGACAAAAATGTATGCTTATGACTGTTACTTGTTCATATTTTCTTGTGACAACAACAATAAAATGAGCCAACATAATACTTATTCACTTTTTAAATTTTTAATTACTTTTTATATCTTTAAGGCATCACATATTGGTAGATCCAGCAAAAATCACAGTAGAAGCCAATGGAAAGAATTTACATTTCAATAGACACATTTGCTTAGGAGGACAATCAAGAATATTGAAGCATATTCAGTATCTAGTCTATACTGTAATATAGTGGTTGGACATAGGCATATCAGAATACTATCTCTCACCTCCAGCTGGATTCTTTAGGTGTTCCTCAAGGCTTTAATCAATAAAGTATGTATTTTGTTAAATCCTTTTAAAGATGAAATATTTTAATAAAATAACTTTTATTTTGCAAGATTAAATATTATTAGGTTCACTCAGATGTATACTGGTCTGTTTAACTAAGCAACTAATTTGCAAAAATATACATTTTAATAAACTCAAAAGTAAATAAAAATGCATTTTTGCATTTTTCAGAAATAATAAAATTGGACATTTAATCCAATTTAAGCATCTAAACCTTGATGTGTTTCTTAGCCCTTAGGCAAAGAACCACTGTATTTGAAAAACTGCTTTCAAGTATGCTGAGGTATTCATTTAGATGGATATAATCAGGTGCACACTGGAATCTGATTTTTTTTAAAACAAATGTTTTATTACAGTTATATATATATCATCTTTCGTACTGAAAATAACTCAGCAATTTAAAAGAATAATATGTATTAATACTTTTCTCCTAAAAGAATAAATAATATGAACCATAAATAAAAAGCCGAAAGAAAAAAAAATATGGAAAGATAACTTTCCGAAAATTCTCCATGAATCTAAAGCAAATGCATTTTTGCCACAAGGGGGAGTCAAACACAAGCAATAGGTAACTAGGACATACTTTTCTTGCAGTTCCTGCATCTGTTCTTCTTTTCTTTGGACTTCGGATTTCAAAGATTTAATGGTTGATGAATGTTTAGTGATTTCATTATTTGCATTCTAGAATGAATGAAATATTTTATTAAAGTCTCAGTAATGTTGATGTAGAATTACTCAGAGCAGTAACTGTTCATACTTGTGTTTCAAAGTGAATTTTTTCTATTTAACAGGTTAGTCTATTTTGATTTTAAAATAGCAAAAAATGCCGCTAAAGTGTTTGTACTTAGGTTATTAATGTTTGACGGAGACCCTTTTATACTTGAATAAGTATAAGACTAGCCTAGAGTGGAATAAATTTCATCTGATTTTCCAAATGGAATGTCTCTGCCAGAATTCTACCTAGGATGTCTAACAGTGAGTTTTAGAATTAAAAAAATATATGGCTAAGTTTTTCCCAAACAGGGGCTTTAAGCTGCTGCTGATAAATATGTAAATGCTACATTATGCTAGATTGGAAAAGTTACTATTCATACTTGGTTCTACTTAAATATATATATTTTTCTTAGACATTTGCAAGATTGCATTCAAAAGATTGAAGTTTTCTTTAATTATTGTCAGTTTCAGGATTTTGTAATAGAAAAACACTGACCTTAAATTGCTCTAAACTGCAATTTCACAGAATTATTCAGTGAGTATGATTGAATAAGCTACAGTTTTCTGGATTCATACTTCATTTCATAAACTATGCTATATAAATTTCATTAGCCAGATTCACATACTATATAACGCCAAGCCCAGCATTTAAGAAACAGGCTTGATATGGCATGCACTCCTAGTTATGATTTAATGATTTGATCTGGTTGTCTGCTATTTCTTATCATTCCAGCTCCATACAGACAATAGAATATGATCATTTATAATACTTTGAGCTCTGTTTACTTCCAAAGTTACATTTCTAAAGCTTCTACTACTTCTCACAAATGTTGAAAATCAGACAGCATGCTTATAAGACTGCTGTCCTTAAAAAGATCTATTTTTGTAGATGCTATTCAGGAAAATCTCATGGCACCAAGTTTCCCAATGGATTATATACACTTTAGACAGTTATGGCAAGAGAGGGAAGTATAATCATAAAAATAGTCTTAGTAATTTTAAATAATATACAATATTAGTTAGCAATAGCTAAATAGCTATTAGCAGGTGATATGAAATTGTATATATTAAGTAGTTCATTACTTCATGTTCTTTATTAGACTTCTAAATAAATGGCACTGTCCAACTATACTTATGCACATCACACATGCACACACACACACATAACACAGTTTTCAATGCACATAAAAAATGAGTTTACTATAAGAATCAACCTATATTAATCATTTTTGGTTTTAGGGAAGATACTGTATACATGAGTTCAAAACTGAGTGAAGAGATCAAAATCTAGGGAGTCCTTAATGCTCTCTTAGTTTGGTTGTTTGTTTACAGATGTTTCATTGCCTGACTAGGTAATATCATTTATTAGTGCTAGTGAGTGTGGCATTTGCTCTTTGGTTATATACAGTAGCTTGCCTGTCCAGTGTTGATGGGGTGTCTGTGTGTTCTCCTTGGTAATTCCTTGATTAGAGTACTGCTACCGTGTCATTTTCTGCTTAATTCTTTAAACTGGTGTTAATCCCTTCTTATCTGGGAGTTGGATGCTGAAAATGTGTGTACTGGCCTGTTTCCTTTTTAGTTTTTTAAAATTGTCTTTTTTGAACAATGCGTAAATGTAGTTTATCTCGATGTAACTATTGGTAGCTGATATTGTATGTCTGAATGAGAAGCCTCCTGGAATTCCCTTGTGTTTTTGGATTCAGCTTGATCTAGGATGTTCACAGTTTCCTAGTTGAAACTATGATTGAGTCTGCCATGTGTGGTGAGTTTATGGAGTTTTCACTGTGTGTTCTGACTGCTGTTGGTGCTCATGGATGCGCTCTGCTAGTCTTTTTCCTGTCTGTTTTATTATAGAGGCTGTTACAGTCCTTACACTGTATATTGTAGATGACTCCTGTTTTTTTTTTTCTTTTTGGCTGTTTTGGTTTAGTCAACGTATTTTATAGGGCTTTAGTTGGTTTTTAATGCTACAGTGATGCCAGGTGGTTGTAATAGTGTGTTGATTGTTTCTAAGATCAAAATCTAAAATATATTAAAGAATATTCCCTATTAATAGCCTTAATAATAGGCTTTTTATCCCCATTAATATTAACATTGGGATGTTGTAGATAACAATATTTGCTCAATGGAAATATAGATTTTAATGTGAAGTTTAATGTGTAAAGATACAATTTCTAAAATACTATGTTTCTCTGCAATGCTATGCAGTCTTCCTTAGAGCTTCAAGATAAAATGTTGATTCACAGATTAAATGGTATAATTTTGAATACAATAGACAGCATGTTGAAATTTTTATATTTTCTTTAAAATGCTTATCACCTTTTAAAAACATACATCTAATGCCGACATACAACATACAAATTGGCTCCCAAAGAATTCAAATGCTTTAGATAAAGTGCAGGAAGAATTTTAACCTGTATGTCATTTCTTTCTTTTGCTTTAAAAATCTAGTGCATATGTTTATGACTACATTCTTAATGTAAAGTAATATATACTTTATATTTCTGAAATACAAAAAGAATACGAGCCATAATTCTTGTGTTGTACTTCAAAAGGAGCTTTCTTTGAGTAAGACATGGGGGGGGGATTAAACAGAGGAAATGTAACTATTCATTACAGAACAGAATGAAATGTTTTCATTTGATCCAAACATGCCTATGACATCAGAATTATTTCAATAGATACATTACCCAATCTTTAAATATATGCAATTTAATAAGAAATCAGTTAAAATGACAAATGGTGGCATAATAATCACTGAAGTTTCCAGGTTTGCTTTTGCTGCCGACTTTTATTAATAGGCAAATGCCAACATCCCATTAAAGGAACTTACATGCTTTATGTAAATATGGAAACTTATTTCAAGTGGGCTTCTGCAATAGGTACCCTGTAGTGTTTATACAGTGCTTAAGGTCTTATGTTCAATGAAAAAAAAATTGCCATTTCCTGTGTAAAATAACATGGTATGAATGGGAAGGGAAATGAAGCAAATGTCTTCCAGCAATCATTGCGTAAATGTGGAAGCAGGAAACCTGATCTCAAAAACCACTTCTAGTGTGGCTAAAATTTGGTAGGAAAAAAAAGCTATTTATATGGTACGCAATTTTGGAGTTTAAAAGAGTTTCCCAAGCAGTTTGACGTCTTATTTAAGTTATTTATACTATTAATCAAGCACTTATAATTTTAGGAATAGTGTAGAGGTTTAATTCTTTCTACCCAAGTGGATGGACAAAATTTGAATGAACATGCTCACAGACGTATTTAAAAAATATTTTGCATCTCCTGATTTCTGAATAACCCAAGTCAGGAAATTGAGAACAAAAGTGTCATGATTATGTATTTTCCTGTAGTTATGCAGGACTTCACTAGAAGTGAGCTAGAGGAAGAAAAGACCAAGGCCTAGTTAACAATTCTTAACTACGGTACTGCTCTAACTGATTACCTCCACAGATCAAACCTGGATCCTTTAATGCTGACAGATCACTAGCAGTCCAGTCTATTTGAATCAAGGAATCCTAAAGGAAATATTCCAATGTGGAGTTTCATTGCTAAATGCTGTCAAGAATGTGATACAAATAAGCAAAGGCTACACTAAGATAAAGGCTTGTTGATAGAGATTGGCAGTTTGATTGCACACAATTTCTGTAAATATAACAACTGAGAATCAGACCTAATTCATAAGAAAGTGGGAAGATAACAAAAGCTCAGTCTTAAAAATTGCACAGTGTTCAGTCTTGCCTGTTTCAATATTCTTTTGTCAACAATTCTGGAGGGCCAATACAAAAACATTCTCCTCCGTAAAAACATTGGTCCTGTGAAATAAGAAGGGGGGGGGGGCTCCATGTCATGCATTCTTGTATACTTCTGTTTTGCAGAGACATATATAAGAACATGATTATCTCCAAACTTCCTGAAAATTCTGATCAATTTATGACATATTACTGGGGGATTATGATCCCTATATTATATGACAAATGGCAAATTTTTGTTGGCAGTTGGCCAGATAAGGCAATACTGTACAGAATTGCAGTAGATGCTCACTCTCTATAGTATTTTAATATTGCAATATTATAATGCTTAATGATTATTTTCAGAACTTAATTACTAAATGATAGCTTTTGCATTTTCCCCCAGTATATCCTAGTGTGAGATGAGCAGTATCTAAATTTGATTAAACCAATCAAACAAAATCTTAATATGGTAACATGTGCATACATACTGTATTCTCATGCCACTGGTTCAGTGGTTTTATAATTTAATATAACACAATTTATGTGTTAACAAATGAGTAGTTTAGTGTATTAAAAATTCATATATTTTTGTAATAGTTCATTAGTGAGGCTAGCTTTATAGATTTATTTTTTCTTGTTAGTAATGTAATGCCTTCAATTCTTTATTTTTTTCTATCACTCATTTATTAATAAGTTCTTTTTTTCTCCTGTAACTGAGTTTTAAGTTTTTTTGTTTATATCTATTCGATTGATACCCTGCCTTCCTATACTGACAATACCCAACAGAAGTACCATAATTTATAAAGCCAAAAAAGAATATAAACATTTTTTTTAAAAACACAGATCAAAATTAACAATAAAATAGATTTTAAAATCAGTCAACAATTCAAACCTTGGCCAAAGAGAGGAAACCTGACAGAGTAGAAGTCAAGAACAACTTCCAAACTAGTATATTTCACAGCCCGAGAGAAATGCTATGAAAATTCTGCCCCCACCTACCAGAAAGATGAGTTTATGTCAGCAGAGGGGATCTTTAAAAGGGCATTTTCCTGCTGATTTTACCATTTGAATCTATTTGTAGGAGGATTGTTTGCTTCAGTAGTCAGGCCCTTCGTCAATACCAACACGTTCATTAAGCCCAGTAAACAATTGGGAACCAAATCCAGATCACGAATGAAAGCAAATATGTGTGTTCCAGGATAATGTTGTAAGATCCAATCTGGGTCAGTCACTGGGACCAAAGGTTTTGTCTTCCAAGCTTTTGGATTTGTGCTGGAGTCCATCCTCGGGGAACTTCTCTCTAGCCCAAAACACACACTCTACTAGAGAGAAGTTCCCTGAGGGTGGTCTCCAGCACGAGTCTGAAAGCTTGGAAGAATACACTTTTGGTCCCTTGACTGACCCAGATTGGGTCTTGCAAATCCAAATCTTCAAGCATAGGTATCATATGCCCCCTTCCATCTTTACTAGTTAGCTGCCTAGCTAATTTGCATCAACTAAAATGTTATGGACACCCTTTAAGCTGATGTAGAAAGTGTTGGGCTAATCAGGGCAGAAAGTAACCACAAAGTGGATAAGTATTGCCTCATCTGAACAGCACACAAAAAAATTAGCACCTGGCATGTGCCAAGGCATGCCTTACCAATTATCACTGTTATCAGTTCTCAAACACAATGAAAACTATTGCATTACATGAACATGCTTTGATTGCTTGTTATCAGCTTTTCTAGTGAGATTAACTAACACATTGGATGTATTTCAGGAAGTAGAAGACAAAGGAGAGCAATCCTATTTTAAGCTGTAATGTTGAAGCTCCGACAAATCCAAGGTCTTAGTGGTATTGTAGCATGGCAAAATAAAAACAGAAAAAATGTACTTCCACCTTTCTCCCAGGAACACTTTTGATTGATTTAAATATTCTATCCAAAACTGGCCTAGAATAGTTAAAACTTTATCAATAACTCTGAGGATATTCCCTAGCTTGACCTTGGCAATACTTTTTCTGGTATTGGAGTTCTCTTATAGGAGAAGACAGGCTGGTGAAGTTTCTGTACTGTACTTTGATGATATTTCTAGGACCAAATAATACACTCTCAAATGATGCACTTCTTTCAACTCTTATAACCCTTCTGGGGCACTGCCCTATGGACCACAGGCTTGCAATTTAAGGAAATAAAACTACATTGATTTTTACAAGCATTGATTTGATCTGAGAGATTCCTTGAAATTCTAGATATAATTTTGCACACATCTGTTCCAGGAATGATAGTTTCTTGGGAGCGATGTTGGCAAAACAGCCGTGGAGAAAATAAAATATAGGGTATCTGTGACAATACTGGATTTATCTGAACAGAAGTAGCATAATTTCTTCTAATTTGATTTTGGGAATAAATAAATATATTTTAAAATCTCCTTGCCACGAACCTAAAATGATAATAATTTTTATGCTAAAAAGATTCTTTTTCTGGGTAAAAATCTTTATGCGCTTTGTCAGCTCTTCTTCTTGTATAGTATTTTAAATGTGTGTAATACCGGGCTTATTGTAGCTGTGTCTCTTTTACTCAGGGATTTACAAATTAATACTTGTTCTTTTTTTTTAATGAAACTGTGTAACCAATACAAAGTATGGATATAAATGGATTCTACTTACAGGGATGGAACTTTGTGCTTACTAAGTGATTGTTTATTTTTTCACAATCCTTATCAGTGCTTTTTAAGGCTTATACACACACACACACACACACACACAGAGAGAGAGAAATTGATCTTTTTCCTTTATTTCCCTGCATTCTTCTATCAACTCTTTCCTCTTCAGTGACTATTAACTTCTTTTGTTTCAGCCTTTTTCTCCAAATTCTCTTAGCTTTCAGTATCTGCCTTCCTCACAAGGAAGTGACTCATTCATAGCACATGCAATAAGTAAAGTGTTCTTCATTTTTACAAAAAACAACACCCTTTGACTACTTATACTATAAAAACTAGATTACTGCAACTGATCTTAAAATACTTTCAACACACCAGATATTTGTAGCTTTTAATCTTAGTTATTGGATTATAATTTTAAAAATAATTTAACAGCCAAGTAATGTCATATCTCAAGATGTGTTTAATTTTCATCCACTTTTCAGTCACTAAAATGTCTGATATTCTCTATCATAAATAAGACGCCTATTTACTAACTATTTCATAGCCTAAAATGGTCACCTTCAGTTTACACTGTAGCTGCTTCATTTCCAAATCTACAGTCTTGACAGGAGTAGCTGGTGCTATTCCAGTATGGCCAGATGCTGGAAGAGACAGGCCTTCTCTCCCTTTGTTCGCCTGGATCAGGTGGTCCAATTTTCCTTGCAAACCTGATTTTTCTCGTTGCAATTCAGTCAGGCTGGATGTCAGGGTCTGCTTTCCAGATACAAAAATAATAGGAATATTATTGTATTCGGTATGCAATTAGGAACAACGTTCTATTTTGTTATAGTTTAGCTTTACAAAATACAATATTCATCATATTGTTGTCCAAATTGCAGTAATGTGGGCTGCATTTATGGGTTACAAAGTACAAATAAACTTAAAGCTAAAATGAGATTGGAGACTGGTCGGTGGTAGTTATCTGGCAACATGTAAAAGAAAAGGGGTGTAATAAACAATGGCAACAATACTCCATTATCCTGCCCCTATTGGTACTATTAGTGCTATATTATAGAAAAATGCAGAGATATGCAGTGTAATCACTTTCCGGTTATATTGGCTTGGCTATAATGGCTCTCAGAATAAATTTATATACATATTCTACTGAAAAACTCCAGAAAATATCATGTTTTGTCTTATATCAGTTTTAAAGGACTTGTAAAGGTCCTCATGTACATACCATACAGCCAGGGAACCACAAATTCCATAACCTTGACCCTGAAAGTCATGCACTTTACATGTAAAAGCCAAGCTGGAGCAGGACAAGATAACAGATGTTAGTTGTTTATTCCATTGGGTAGGACTTACCACCTTATACTGCAGCCAAAATGCTTCTCATTTAGCAACATAAATGTTAATTCCAATTAGCAGATGAGGCTTGTTAGAGATTTAGTTCAAATGAATAGCGTGCACACAAACTCAGGGTTATTGAATTTGATTGACAATGGACCAGAATAGTTTATTTCACAGAAACAGTGTATCAGAATATATTGGAAAATGAAATATGTAATATTTGCTTTAATTTTGGAATAGTGACAACAATCTTTTATTAGTTTGTACTCAGTAGAAAGCCACAAAGATTTTAATGATAAAATTGTTGGGTTCTTGGTCAAAGAGTCCAAAAACCTGACAATAACACTTTAAAGATGCTTATAATGTGTAATTTGACATAAACAATTAGACAAAATGATAGGGTATTCAGAGGAGTTTTTAAAAATCCTTCTGAAAAATCCCAATTAGATATTGCAAAAGAACTATAGGCTTAGTGAGATTAAAATCTCCTGAAAAGCAATATTTGCCCAGGGTTTTGCTCCCTTTTTTTAGATTTGTTGTTTGATTTTTAGTAGTTTTTATCAATTATGGGTAGTTCTTGACTTATGACCAATCACTTAATAACAAAAGCTAGTTATGACCAAGTTTTGAAATTCCAAGATCAGGAATCTGCAATCATGTGACCAGTATTTGGTTGTCACTTTAAACTATTTATAGGAAAAAACAATTTTATAAACAATATTCTATATAACTTCACCATTTAAAATAAAATTATATTTAGATAATACATGAAATTTGAGAATCAGTTTGATATCATGATTAAAGCTTTAGGTTAGAAACTGGAAGACATGAGTTTTACTTCCATCTTGGCCATGAAATCAACTGGATGACTCTGGGCCATTCATCCTAGGAAGGAGGCAGTTTTCTCAGCCCTAAGAAGGAAGCAGTGGCAAACCACTTCTGAAAAACCTTGCCAAGAAAACTACAGGGAATTGTCCAGGCAGTCTTTGAGAATCTGACATACTGAATGAAAGAAAAACATGAAATTTAACCTTACTAGTGGCTCTGTTAGTCACCAAAATTCCAGTGATGATTTATATTCAAATTTACATAATTCATATTGCTTCATGTGGATTCATTCATAATCCATACAAGTGCACACACATTCAGTGCATACATCTTCAGTGGAAATTGAAACGTAACAAATTTATGATTTTCTTAAATTGTTAAGTAAACATACCTACTAGCTATAAAGACTTTAAAGAAAATTCTGCGACTTTTCATAGGATTCTTTTAAAAGCCAAGTGTGCTCTTCGATTAAACATTTTTAGTGAAGTTTGGAATAAAATTATTTGGACAGCAGCATAATTTACTTAAAGGTATATATTAGAACTAACATCTTAATGGAAATAACTTTTGGTAAAATAATTTATTTGTACTACACCAGAAAGTGAGACTATTAAAAATAATGGCATTTGATAGTAATATTCATTGCTGTATTTTGGTTTTAAACACATTCTTATTCCACAAAAGTTTTTGCTCTGATTTAAATTCTAATACCTTAATTATGGTTCCTCTACTGCTTCTGGACATACAAAGAACACACACAGGTAATTAAAATCCTCTGAGAATCAGTATCAAAATGTATCTACAGAAAAGGAATTGGCTGTTTCTACACCTACAGCTGCTGTTCTAGCCTGCTGCCAGTCATCTAGAGAGGTTTTGGAATAACGCATGCTGTTTACACTAAATTCAGTCAGCTTGCCCATGCATCTGCTGGCTTTTCTATTATCTACTGAATTCATCAAGAAATGTATGTTGACTAAACAGATCTCTTACTATGTTTCCACAATATTGTTGAATTACAATATCTGTCAAGCCTGTTAACTGTTTTTCCAAAGATATATATGACTGTGAAACATATATTCTATTATTTTGAGTATACTTTAAAAAAATAAATCAATTGAACATATTAGGATTTAATGAGACTGAAATGTATTTGATGTATGGAGTTTATTGCAATAAAATTGATGTGTTATATATTTGAGTAAACCAAATATCTAGGCTTGTGGAGTTGAAAGGGATTGGTCTCTATTTCTATCACCTGTTTTGTAGAAAAAAGTCCAAAATTATGGCTGAACTTAGATATTGTTGAACTTGCCCTATATTTCTATTATAGAGATAAGGAAATGGATTAATGACTGACTGAATTCCACAACTTGAGATATTTTTTGGTAAGTGTGGCTAATATTTGTTCTCATTGTACTTTCAGAGAGGTGAGATGTCTGGTTCATGTAAATAATTAAATAAATTTTCATTAAATAATTTTGTTGGCTAAAATCTATAATTCTAAAACAATACATTATTTGTACACAATTATAACAATTATAATAATTATTATGGTTTGTTGCACAGTCAGCCAGTTTAGAATAGATTTGTCATTTTTATCCACCTATTGAGTTTCTTTCATGGATCTGGGATAGGCTGTTGTTGTTTGTTGGTGTTAAAGGTATTGTCACAGGATGTAAGCTACTCCTAGTAAAGCAATTTTGCAATTGACTGAAGGTGATTTTGTTAATGTGCATTATTTTTCATTGCACAGTTATCCGGATGTTCAGATGGTATATCCCATTTTTATCCAGCAGTCGAGTCCTTCCCAAGGACCAGGGATAGGCAGATGTTGATGTTTGATGGTGTTAGAGGTATCATCATAGGATATTAAGCTGTTCCAACTGACTGATGGTGAATTTGTCAATGCCGATGATGTTCAAGTGGTGCTCCAGTTGTTTTGGGATTGAACCCAAGGCACCTATTATTATTGATATTACCTTTGCTTTCTTTTTGCAACATTCATTCTATTTCTATTTGCAGGTCTTCATATTTTGTCATCTTCTCCATTCTTTCTCTTCTATTCTGCTGCCTCCAGGTACTGCCATGTTCACTACCCAGACTTGTTTATCTTTCTTTATTGACAGTTGGGGTATTATGTGACATGTGCATGTCAGTTTGAATTCTAAAGTTCCAGAACACTAGCTTCTTCATTATTTATGATTTTCCCTGTTTTATGGTCTCACAGTTCTTGCAAAGCTTCCAATATATCATTGTTGCTACTTTGTCATGCCATTGTTTGTAGTCAGACTGTGCAGTCCTCTTGCAGTACCTAACCAGGTGGTCTACTGTTTTAGCTTCTTTGAGGAGGCAACACTTGCTTCTGTTGCTGTCTTCTCAATTCTAGCTTAGTATGAGTTTGTTCTTAAGGTTTGGTCTTGTGCAGCCAGAATTAGCCCCTCTTTCTCTTTTTCAATTTTCCAGCTCTTAGCCATTGCCAGATCTTGTTATTATCTGTTTTCCCTGCTATTTTTTTAATGTACCTGTCATGCTATACTTGGTCTTCCCATGTCTCTTTTCTGTTCTCCATTCGGTCTTTCTTGTAGACTGGTCTGTTATCTCCAATACGCAGTAACCTTTTCTGGTATAAAAGCTTCAGCGTAACTTCTTCACTGTCCTTCAGATATTCTTCCATGCCCTTTTTTCTTCTTCAACCATCTGATGTGCCTGCAACAATTCACACCCATTTTCCCTGCTAAGTCAAGTCTGTCAAAATCACTGAAAGGATGAAGGGAATGATTCATTGTCAGTATTTTTCTGGTTATCCTATCCAGGGCTTTTAGTTCTGCTTGAGTCCAGCTATTCCAGTTGTATAATCTAATGGCTAGAATTGTCCAGGTGTTAATTATTTTGATGATATTGTTTCCACTGAGATTGTATGTTAAGATCTTCACTCTCTTGATGTATTCACTTCTAAGTTCTAACCTTCTTGACTTCAGTGTGCTAGATGCTGTCATCTAGAGGGATGCCCAGGTATTTGTAATTATCATCTTCATCCAGAGTTTTGATGTTATTTCCACGTGGCAAGTTGATCCCTTCATTTTCACTATTTTCCCGTTTGATGGTGAGCATGGCACATTTGTTCAGTCCAGCTCCATTGGAATAGACTGCTGTATATATGGGCAGCGTTGAACAGTGATTCTATTTCAGATGATATGTTTCCATTCAGATCATCCATGTAAATTTTTATCTATTTTTAAAATTGTTTTAAAATTGTTTTAATATGAATTTAAATTTTTTATATTATATATTGCTTTTTAATTTTTGTGAGCCGCCCCAAGTCCTTCGGGAGAAGGGTGGCATATAAATTAAATAAATAAATAAATAATAATAAAGGAGGTGTGTAGCCTGGCAATTGTTTTCTATGTTTCATAGCCATGGCCTGAGTTATTCAATATTGTTGGCTGAGGAATCAGTGTCATGATAAACAGTAGTGGTGAGACTGAGTCTCCTTGAAAATTTGATATTAACTTCTTCCAATCTACCACCATTGACCAGCAACTGTGTCTTCCATTGTGCCATTGATCTTTGCACAGATATCATCATCATCATCTGCAATTTAGAATGTGTTTAATGGCAGAGCACATATTTATAAACTATCTTTGGATATTTGCTGGAAGACAATACAGGATATCACAAAATGTCAGGCAAAACAAAGCAATATAACAGACTTTTAAACAACTAGTTTAGATAGTTATTAGACTTCATCAGCCTTTAATCTTTTATTCCAGAAGCATTCTTCTAAGACTCCTTGAATTCTGCCAAAGTAGTAGCTGAATGACAAAATAATATTGCACATGAATAATAAGCAGAAAAGTTAAATTAACATTTCATATTTGATACGCCATACCTGGATGTCAGGGGAAGAAATACTTTTATTTTCAAGTGCCTGACATTCAGCTGTTTCTTTAAGCAATCCAATGTTGACATCTCATTGAGTTGAATCTTTCTAATTACTGCTAATTGCCTATCATGACTTGGTTCTCCTTGAAGTTCAGTTATCTAGTATAAATGAACATAACTTCAAGATATGCTGCACTGACAGCTATGACAATTGAAGTTTGCTATATTATTATTGAAGTCATTCTAAATATGGTGTGGAATTAACCAAACAGTTTTTAAGAATATTTAAAGCATCAAAAATTCCAATCTCTAATGGTCTAATAGTTAAAGCACCAGGCTAGAAAGTAGTAGTTTGTGAATTCGAATCCTGCCTTAACCATGAAAGCCAGCAAGATGACCTTGGACCAGTCACTCTCTCTCAGCCCAACTCATTGCACAAGATCGTTGTTGTGGGGAAAGCAGGAGGGGGAAGAAATATTAGGTAAGTTGGACAGTTTGAATGATTTATAAAAATAATAAAGGTAGTTTTAAAAAAATATTTAAAAAGTGTTTATATCCCAAAAGAGAAATATAGATTGGCACTATCAGTTCATAAATATTGCTTAAAAATACAATTGCGTTTGT
>JANHFM010007579.1:0-10393 GCA_032468115.1 Grayia smithii | reverse complement strand
AAAACTGCTGCTGCTGATCCCGGCTCCTTGTTGGGATCGCCGTGCCAAAACCTCCTGAACTGAACTGAGGGCCGGTTTGTCTTGAGCGGAAATCAGAGCCCGGTTGCGTTAAAAGCAGGGCAGCACGGAGAGAAGAAGGGAAGGAAGCGCCCCGTTTGTGCAGTTTGTGCACCCCGCGTTCCAGACACACGTACACACCCAACGCACGTTATTGCTGAACAAGTTCTGAGGTCAGTTAGTATGGAGAAACGGAGAGGAGGCAACCTTTGGACACAATTCGAAGAACGTGGCAAGCATCTCTTTTGCTCACGGTTCCGGCGAGCCACCGGAGAAAATAACCCTAAAACGGCGGAGGCGACTTTGTCTTCTTCTGATCTGGATTACAATCCCCAAGTCCCATTTGCCATTGACAATTGTGTGGAACTGATAAAATGTCAAAGTCCAACGATCTCCGAAAAAGACTCTCTGATTGCCCGCGTAGAAATTGATTCGGTGGCCGCCGTGTGTGCTGGAGAGCCACGACTGAACCTTCAGTCAATGGGTTTAAATAGCGCGGCGCTCTCGTGTTAAATGAGAATCCTGCCTGGAATCCCGCCCGCCCGCCGCCGAGAGCTGTTTTGATTTGCGCTGGTTCCTCTCGCCCAGATAAAGGCGGGCGAACCTTTCGAGGCCAGGAGGACAAGCGAAGAGGTGAACAGAGGCAAAAGCACTTGCGCTATTGTTTCGGCCTCGCCTCTCTAAGTGCGCTTGATTGACTGGTGGGGGACTCCAGTCCAGAGCCTCTCGGATTTCGTTCAGGAGCTGCTAAAATGATTAGCATTGACCGAACATACCGCATTTACCAGCCCTGGTTTCCAGAAAGGAATACAGTAGCATTTATCGGAAATATCTCTCTTCAGTAAGGGACTAAAACTGGGAATGTCGGGTGGTGAGGGAGGAAAAAAGCATCTCCCCTTCTATTCCCTAGATAATTGTTCCACAAAGCCCCAAAGTGCCAAAAGGTTCCCATTCAAGTATAAAATTATTACTCAACACTCAATCATTTGTCTGAAGTGGTGTAGGGTTTCCTGCCTAAGCAGGGGGTCCAACTAGAAGACCTCCAAGGTCCCTTCCGACTCTGCTATTCTATTTCTATTTCTACTCTTGCTGGAAATTAACCATCAGGGTACAGGACGAGAGCAACCTGTGTCTGGCGGGATGCCCAGTTTGCATAAAACAAAAGGTAGTGCTAGTGGTCACAGAATATGATTTTATTTTAATTTTTTTGGTCCAAAAAGGTTATCAGCAATTGTTAGGGGAAGTGCTTGACAGATCTGTGGGTAATTAGAAAACAAAAAAATGAAATTATTCACTAAAAGATAATTCTGGGTTATTATTGAAACACAAGGGGGTACACCTTGTCAAGATACTTGACAAAAGCCTTTGAGCACAGTGGGGCTTTCTTCAAGGAGGAAAAGTTCCCAACCTCAAGAGAAATTTGTCTGGGCCAGTAGTCATATTCCTCTGTGAAAAGAATCAGTCTAACAGGTTTCCCATCCCTTCAGGAGGAAAGAAAGAAAGGAACTCACTGTTTCTAGAGGGAAATGCTGAACAATTGCTTTTTGTCTGGCTTTCCAGTGCTGGGATCAGTGCTGATGAGGAGGCTTTTATTTTGACCAGGCTGTACCACTTTGAGGGCTGAATGCTGCACTTGACCCTTGGCATGCCAGAGATTCAAATGGATGGGACCATGATAAAAATTAAATTTGATATAATTTAAATTGGTTAAATACTGTTAGATTATTACTGTGCATTTAATAGTTCTCTATTTGTATCATAGTAAAATTGTGGTAAGGTGCCAACTCTGAAGGGTACTGAAGCCTTATCCAGTGCCTTATAGTCTCGATTCTTGATTAGACTAGAACCGTATTTGAGAATCCTGAAATTCCCCATGACTCATGCCGAATGTATCTTTTCTTATGTACACCGAGAGAGTATGCACCAAGACAAATTCCTCGTGTGTCCAATCACACTTGGCCAATAAAGAATTCTATTCTATTCTATACCAAGCAAACATAGCCTGCTGGATAGCTACAGCACCATTTAAAGGTCCTGGTGCCTGAACAGGTTCTTATAATATGAGGGTGCACCAGAAAAGGATTCAAGTATTTCTGCTACTGTATTTCACAGATAGGAGCCTTATATGAATGCATATTCTGGGAGAATAGAGAACGACACATTTAAGACCTATACATTTGGATTAGAAGGTACAATTTTAATATTTAGTATTTTAATTTTGCAAGCACTTATACATAAGGGTACACAAAACCAATTAGTTCCCAACAACTCTGTGAAATAGGATGGGTTGAGACTGACTGATCTGAAGTCATTCTGCCATCTCCTTTGTTTGAGGGTAGATAAATGATATGGTGTCCAGCCATTTATTTTATTTTAATGCTTAGAACAGATGCCATTTGTTGCACGTAGTATTGCCCCCAAAGCCACAACACAGAGATACAAGACAAAAGGTTATTATTGTTGTTGTTTTTTACAACATTCACTCTTACATGGTAACATCTCCAGGAATGGGGAGCTTTACAAAACAAACTCTACAATGTTTATAAAGCCCAGGGCCTACTTTCTGTTAAAAGGTAAAAATGCAAAGGAAGAAAAACTCCAAGATATAGTGAAATGTGATGACTAGAAATTCTAATTAGGACCAAACAACACAACCTCAAGAAAATTTTGATGGTTCATGTGAATTTTATTGAACATAAAATATATGTTATACAGCATATGCAACCATAAAACAGGTTTTCTGCCTATTAGGAATGAAATATCACTTTAATCCTGCTTTCTTGGAGTCTTGTTTGCCAAGAAGTCTAATACTGTTAGGTTAATTGTAGCTCTTCTTCTAATTAAAATGTTATGAAAGTTTATGTCCAATAAATGTCTGAAGAATAAGCCAGACAAAGTCAAGTAACTATAGGGAGATTTAGAAAACTTCAGAGCTCATCAGATCATCTGATGTTACTCATGCAGTAACATGAGTAGTAATTTCTTATTAATAATGGGTGAGGAATCCTGCAAGTTAGATCAAAACAAGACATAGTTTATAAAATTGTGGAGGCAATGGCTTAGGAGAGGGAGGGGATATTTAATTCCACTGACATTTGGAGAAATGAATGCGGGGGAAGACAAGAAGTTATTATCCTTTAGGATAACTGATATACCAAAGAAAAACAAAAGGTTTCAAGAATCCAGAAAAAGTTCTGAAATGTCAATACAAAGATATCAGATATCAAGAAGAAGGAAGTATATTGCGTGCTTGGGGGGATGGGATGATGCAGGGAGGTGACAGCTGAGAACCTCTCACTATGTCAGGTATAGATCTTCAGAACTCAGCCATAGCACTACCTTTATCTAACCTTTAGTTTCTTCTTTTTCTGAAAATAAAAGCCAGTGGATTAGCAGAGAGTACTTCTGGGAAGAGTACAGTAACTATTTGGGGATTATCTTAAACAAAAAGTAATCAGGATAGACATTTGATATTTCAACAGTATTCTTACATCTAGGTCTTTTGGATGCCAAAAGTAATCCAAGACCATGTAGATTTGCAATAGGTGAACCGTAGACTATTGGTTTTTAGCCTCGTTCCTCTGGCTACAATAGTTTGGAATTCTATAGAAAGAGCTCTTTGAAGAAGTCTGGATTCTTGGCT
The DNA here is from genome assembly GCA_032468115.1 of Grayia smithii. NCBI lineage: Eukaryota > Metazoa > Chordata > Lepidosauria > Squamata > Grayiidae > Grayia > Grayia smithii. The sequence continues at coordinate 6,693 of JANHFM010007579.1, read as the reverse complement.
GGAAAGCAAAAGTCAGCCTTTGTCCACCTACAGTTCCTACTTTGGGACACAACTAGGCAGAATTCCACCCATGATTTGCTCCTTTACTGTTAAAAGTGATGTTTCTATCTTTGCTGCTATAGACTCCTTGCAAGCGAAGTCATCTTATAACTGGGAGGATGCAGCAATGGAGGAAAGCTTGAGGCTGAAATACAACCTAGAGTTACCATTTTACCATTTTATTTGGCAGTGATTCATTTATTTGCATGGTGGCGATTTGAAAAACATACTCTAATGTTGTTGATGGTGGATTGACTCCCTCTATACTGGTGTAACATGTAATTGCTCATAGTATCCTTAGCTTTATAGAGATAGAGATAGTTATATTTATAGCTGGGCATATAATTTTATCCCATGTTTATATTAATCATGTTGTGTGTTTTCCTTTCTTCCTCTGTCTATGGAGATTTTCAGTCATCCAGGTCATGGTTGTCCCAAAGGGGCTTTTTCAAGAGGCAATTAGACTTCCTTGTTTTTCTTTGAAGACATATCACTTCATCCAAGAAGCTTCTTCAGTTCTGACTGGATGGTGGGGAATGGAAGGATTTAAATTTCTTGCAGACAGCTGGTCATTTGGGCTGATGTTTTGTTAGTCTAATGACTGTATAACCTTCTCTTAACGTAGTATAGAGATAGAATTGCTGGTTATGATGAAACACATGAGAAACTCACAGGTAATTCAACATGATAATTTTAAGGCATTCTTATGACTTCTGGAAGCTTCAGCACAATAATGCTGACCAGTCTCTAGGCCAAAAGAATGGTCAACTTGTCTCATGGACAGTAATATTTACAACTTCTGCTTAAGTCTGATCTGTCATGGTATCAGAAGCATTCTCTACAAAGCTCTAAAATACTCCATTCAACATTTCCTCATTTTCATTTCATCCAAATAATTTTATTGCTTTTATTTTTAATTCTACTCACTCTCCTGAAACCTCCTTGTTTAGTTCTTTTCACCCACTTCCAAAATATTTTTATTTCTATCCAAATCATTCTGCATTTTCTCTACCTTTTTTTACTCTTGACAATCTGTTCATTGCAACTATCTTTCTACATACGTATATCTCACACACACACAAATACATATTCTTCTTACAAAACTGTAGACAAAATGTCTACAAAATGCAAAATATTTCCCTGAAAAATATTGTTTCCTTTGAAAAGAAGTATCAGCTTTTTTATTTTTAATTCTCAACGTATTTTAAAATTTAAAATAGTTGCTTCGTTTTGCAACTATTGTAAGAAGTTATTGCTTATTTTTAGAGAATATTTTAGCCCTTTCCATCCTCTTTGGATGCTGGTGCTTTCTGGGAACAAACATTTCTTGGATTTTTCATTGTAGCCTCATCTTTTTATAGCTTACAAAAGAAGGTATATGAAAGTTCTTAGTTTGTCCATGTTATCAAAATAGACTCTCTTTGAAACATAAAGGAGATTTAAGATATATCCCATAATGAGAAATTTGTCCATTTTTTGTATATACATCAGTGGTGGGTTTCAAATTTTTTTACTACCGGTTTTGTGGGTGTGGCTTGGTGGGCGTGACAGAGGAAGGGTACTGTAAAATTTCCATTCCCACCCGACTCCAGGGGAAGGTTACTGTAAAATCTCCATTCCCTCCCCAATTCAGGGGAAGGTTACTGCAAAATCCCCATTTCCTCCCAATCAGCTGGAACTTGGGAGGCAGAGAATAGATGGGGGTGGGACCAGTTAGAATTTTTACTACCGGTTCTCTGAGCTACTCAAAATTTCCACTACTGGTTCTCCAGAACTGGTCAGAACCTGTTGAAACCCACCTCTGATATACATCCATCCATACAGATATGTAATGAAATAAGTTGCATTGTTTGCAATGCCCTCAAGGAAGGTATGAAAGCAGATGCTGACAGATAATGCTCTTAATATTAGTGGGAATTTTTGAATGGATTTGGATTACTGTAATTTTATATGAATTTCGCTAAAATTGATGGTTGCAAATTAAAGTAACATGTGTATGTGTGAATGTGTGTTTTCCATAAAGTTCTCTTTTCGATATCGGTAAATCAATCATTAACCTAAATCTCATTGCTAAATCTATCTACCTCCCCCCATTCCTGGCATTTAAATTTTCTTGAATAATGTGCACATTAAATTAAGAAGTGTCTTTATGCGAACGTAGTACTCTATCTCTGTTAGGATAATTGGTGTTTATACAGGCCAAATAAATTGAAGTCTCTATTCTCGGACAGTAATTAAGACAAATATTGTGACATTTCAAAAGAAACAACCTGATTGTCAAAATTAATTGTTTTGCTTGAAAGCATAGAAATATCTACTGCCATCATTTTGAACTGAACACCCAGTGACTAAATCAAATTAAAGTTTGATTGATTGCAGTCACAAAGAACATTCACTTATTGGTTTCCTTGTCTACTAGGTCAAAATTGGCTGGGTTCATATATAATGCTAAGAATAATCCATTGTTTACAAGTCACCATAATGAAATTTATCTATCAGGCAAACCAAAAATATGTCAAAGTTTGGTTTTATATATGCATAAAAATAATCAAAATTAAAATATTAAGTCAGCATTTCTCCATTATTCTCATTGCACTCTCCAAGACTTTTGCAAAAAAAAGTGTAATTAACTGAACTAAAGCATTCAATTAAGTAATTCTAAACTATCCTTTAATCTAAACATATTAGCCTAATTTTAGCATGCAACAGATAATATAACTAGACATAAATGATAATTATTCTTTCCTAATAAACACAGAATGAAGATAAAGTCATATCTTTAACACAATATAGAAAACTAGACATGTCTCTGTGTAGGAAAGTGGCATTATTGTGCCACTTTAATCCCATATAAATAAAAGGAATGAGTTTTATTTGTTATAGAACATACATTTTGTTGGTTCATTTTTCCAATTCTCTTACAAGTTTTTGTGTATTTACAAGTATTTGTGTTTTTCTTAAAACTGCTAATCTTGTACACACTTGAACAGCTATTTCATAGAGAAGTATTTCCCACCAGACAGAATTGGAAGTGTCTGAAATGCTTCAGAAATTTCCTGACAGTTAGAACAATTAATCAGTGGAACAACTTGCCTCCAGAAATTATGGGTGCTGCAACACTGGAAGTTTTTAAGGAGACTGGACAGTCATTTGTCTGAAATGGTATAGGTTTCCTTCTTGAGCAAGGAATTGACTAGAAGATCTCCAAGGTCCTTACCAATTCTGTAATTCTGTAATATAACTGTACTATATGGAAAAAAGTTTAAATTATTCTTCTCCATTAGAAGTAATTTCCTTTTATTAAGTTGGATTTGAATGTTGTTTGTAACTTATTAACCGACAGAAGAAAATCAAAAGACAAAAAAAAATTAAATGGTGGCTGCAACCAGATGATTACAGCCATTTTATGTGAATGCACATTCAGTACTGGTAAGAAATAGATGGAATTGTGATTATAGCTGCCATCTTGATTTTTTTTCCCACAAAGAAAAATTATCCCAAATTAGCATCAGTCTACATTATAACATATTAAACTATATTACATTTACCCCAAACAAGAATATTTACTAATTTAGCTAACTACTAGTTTTCATCAATGAAATTTAGTATAGAAAAATTCTGATTATCTCTAAAATATAATAACTCCAACATATAATAACAATTTATATTTTATTCTCAAAATGTCCTTCAGTTCTTAATAAAATAGACCAAAAGCTTCAGAATAAAATTATATATAAAGGGAACAAAGCAGTGGTGGGTTGCTCCCGGTTCGGTCCGGTTCGTGCGAATAGGTAGCGGTGACGCTGTGACGTCACCGAACTGGTTCACAGCATCCCGGATCCTGGCCCATCCGCGCGCCCCAGCTCACCTTTTTTTAAAAAAATCACCAAAATTAGCTCTCTGCGCATGCGCAGAGCACTTTTTTGGCACTTTTTTTTCAGAAATTAAAGTTTCTGCGCATGCGCGGTAGTGCGGTTTACACGTGCAAATTTCGCACACGCACATGCACGCGCGTGCATGAAGAAAACCGGTAGCAAAGGTGGGTAGAACCCACCCCTGGAACAAAGGATAATCTGAATGAGTTCAGCAAAACCTCTTGATAGATGAAGAAATAATTCAATCAGTAAATAATCCTGGCAGAAATTATAAAATATCATACTTGAAATCAGTCAATTTTATAAAAACGAAAATCCATATTGGGCCATAATGTGTTTCAAAAAATTCCATTTTAAAATGTCTTTTATGCATCAAATAGAACCACCATGGCCAATTGCAGTCTTTCTGAATATAAATCTAAAATACTATCCCTGGCTTGTCGGCCTGTAAACCAGACTGAACAGGACAGACAATACAAGGCAATATTTCATGCACCTGTGTTGCTGACAAAACTTTGGCATAATTTAATGAAGAGATCAGATGGTTGCTTCCATCAATCACAGAATTTTTATCATTTTTCAAAATCATAGCTATATAAGGTTTATTAGTGGAAATAAGAAAGTTAGAAAAGCTATCTGGATTGTTTTTTTTGAAGAGCGTGTAATTTTGTTCCTCAGTAAATCTTTGACTGCATACTATAAAAGGTCTAATATATTTTTAATAATGCTGATTCATTATGTTAAAGTTATTACGTACCTTGCCTGAAGTATAATAGCAGAAACAATATTATTTTATTTTTGCTGTTTCAATCTAGAGGTCAACAATTTATTCCCTGGCCCCCAATATGTTCACTTTATGTGATTTAGTGAATATAGCATGAATTTCTTAGAAATAATTTCAAAGTATTTTTATAATGTCAGCAAGATCAGTCCACAGCAGTCTGTATATAAAAATGTAACTGTAACAATGTTTTTTTTTGCTGCAGTTGAAACTTAAAATTGAACTCAAAACTGTTTCACTTTCAACACCTTTATTTATTTGCAAAATTGATCCAATATCTGTAGAACATTGTTTAACCGTAACACTTTTTTCTTATGACCATTTTTTCCTAAAACCTTCTTAATATTACAAGATAATGGTCTACCTCATATTCAGTAAACCCTCACTATAAAAAAAAACAAAACTTGAGCATATAATCTGGAGATCAAGCATCTGGGCAGAAGCAACATATATCAATTGGACATAGTATTCCTAGGGTTGGTTGGTTGGTTGATTTATTGCCTTCAAGATTGATCCTTGGCATTTGCTTAGACAAGTCCATTAAGTTGTCTTGGCAAGATTTCAGAAATGGCTTGTCACTGCTTCCTTGGGGTATGAAAATGTGATCTGTCCAAAATCACCCAGCTGCCTTTGTGATATCATTTATATCATATGAACATAGGTGAATAACTTCTTCTTCACTGTCTCTATTCTCATGTTGGGTTGTCAGGTAAATGTTGATCACAAAGGTCTTATCTGTTTTAGTATCTGAATCAAGGACATTTCTCCCTAGTAACAACTGCTTGTCTTGACTTCTACTTATTGTTGGCTCAGCTGGGTCTTGTTACACTGGCATTTTAATTGAGTGCTTTTATTTTGGTAGAGAAACTATGAGTGGTCTATGAATAATGCTAGAAATTAAGCTGAAATTCATATACATAGACACACACACAAGAATTTGAAATAATATGAAGTCCTACTGAAAGCCTATCTTTGGGGCAATTCTACAGAAAGGGATCCTAATTTATCTAGGAATCACTTATCTAGATCTATAGGGATAAGGGATCACTTATCTAGATCTATAATGGTGTAGACCATTTTAATTGGCCTATCCAGAAAATATCCATATGGAAGTCCATAGAATTGCTAGGCTTGTTCCTTCATATCTATACATTTTTACATATATTTTTCCTAGTATACTGTAGATTTTTCTTATTAATGTTATTTTCACCAATATAAGCATTTTTGTGTCTTTAATATTCTTCATGCAAGTAGCTATTTTTTCCAGGCAAAAGAATATTAGTTGCATTTAGTCCACATTTCAGTTCATGAAATAAATATTAGGTAAGCTTTTATTAAAATATTAACCACATTATTCTCTCAGCAATTCCTCATCATAACACTTTATAGCAAAGAATTACATATTGATAGATAAATGAAAAAGTGTTTCCTTTAGTTTACTTTAACCTCCTGCTAATCACAAATGAGAAAATGATGCTGCATGATTATTTAAAAATCTCTAACACAGCAATTTTAATCAACATCTTTCCCCATGCTGAAACTTTTAATTAGCTTTTCTTCACAAGACTGATAGCCTAGTAGCACACTCATTTTAGTTAATAGACATTTTAAAACTATATCCTTCATCATGTTCCAAGTATGGATGCATATAATTTCAATGCTGCCAATAGTAAAGTCAAGACCAACAAAGTAAATGTCTTTCTTCTTGCTTTTTTCCCTAAAACTAAAGAAATAATTAATTTCATAGTTTCTCATTAGAGATGTAAGTATCAGTGTGGTTAGCAGCCTATTTGAGGGCAAAAGAAGAATGAGACGACAGAGAATGAGGTGGTTGGATGGAGTCACTGAATAGTGAATATAGTAAATAGACTCCAGAAAATGGTAGAGGACAGGAAGGCCTTGAGGAACATTGTCCATGGGGCAGGGGTGAAATCCAGCAGGTTCTGACAGGTTCTGGAGAACCGGTAGCGAAAATTTTGAGCAGTTTGGAGAACTGGG
>JANHFM010007578.1:122920-135825 GCA_032468115.1 Grayia smithii | reverse complement strand
ACGCTGAGGCTGCACAGAGTGCTGTTACCTTCCCATCAAAGTGGTCCCTATTTTTCTACTTTGAAAAATAGTAGAAATTGCATTTTCACATGCTTTCGAACTGCTAGGTTGGCAGAAGCTGGGATAAGTAACAGGAGCTCACTCTGTTACGCAGCACTAGGGATTCAAACTGCTGAACTGCCAACCTTCTGATTGACAAGCTGAGCATCTTAGTCACTGTCACCATGTCCCTTTTTTTCACCCTTACGTGTTACTAACTTAACAACTGCAGGGATTCATTTAACAACTGTGACAAGGAAAGTTGTAAAATGGGGCAAAATTCACTTAACAAATGTTTTGCTCAGCAACAGAAATTTTGATGAGAAACTAAATATCTATAATAGTAAAATTAAAGCCTACTGAAAATGTAAATGTAGATGCATATAATTTAACTTATTCAATTCGTCTTGAATTATTGATAAAAATAATAAAGGTGGGAATAAAAAAAAATTAAAAAGAAAAAAATATTGGTGTGCCAGCTGCCTTGTTGTCTAACAGCATTGTAAATTGACTTTTTGTATTGGGAATCTGTGTGAAATGGAAATAAAGTAATTTATTCATGGCTTTATTGTTTCTATTTTTACCACCATCTTTATTTCACTGGTTCCAGTTCTTGCACTATCTATGGATATTGCAATTTTTTATTAAACATTGTAACTCAATTATGATTTTGACAATGATTGTAGAAATTTTAAAACTTATTGCTTTCCTTATTGTATAATAGTATATTAGCAAGAGAACAAATTTTGAATAAATGATAAGTGTCATGAAATGTTAGGATCACTTTCTTATTTTCAATTATTAAACTATACATCCAGAACACAATGCCAATGAAATAATTAATACTGAATAAACAGGTAAAATAATATTGATATAGTTTAGAAAACATTTTCTAGCTACCAGGTAGCAGCATATTGCTCGACTGTTCTGCAGAAATTTAGCATCCAGTTTTAATCTCTTGAGGTGGAACAAGTCAGGTATGTAGGAATGTATGAGCAATGAAACTAGAAAAATACCTTAGAAACCACTGAAGATGATGGAAATATACAAAGCAATCAGAATATTTTATTAAGTTTCCTTTCTAGAAAACATTTTATTTATACACATATTCCTTTCCTCTTTTTCCTGTACCTATCTATTTTTCCCTGAATCTGCTCTGAAATATATCCTTATAATTAAGAACTATTTTTGAGCTAGAAGAAACAGCAGTTCCATCAGTGGAAAAGATTAACTGAGTAAGTTGAATGCTTTCTTTTGTTTCATTACTATTTAAAAGAGAAGGATAAAATGCTATTAACTATTACCTGGAATAAAAAATAATAATATAATATTCAGCAAGGTATTACCATACTTTTTATTGGTACTTACATCTTCGTGAAATATTTCAGCAAATAAACTTTAGTATGTATCACATTGATTAACAAAACAGTAAGAAAAATTATATTAAATTACTGAGCAGCTTAGTTCTCTTTGGAATAGTAATGTGTGCTACAAGTAACAATCCTACAACAGTATTTTATTAGTACAGTACTTTGAGGAGGTCAATAATGACACGAGGATATGTGGCCCACTGATAAAGAATGTTGCTGGATTAAAAGTTCCAGCACCCTTATTCAACAATATTAATTACACGTCAACAACCCTGGAAAACCACATTTACCATCCTTCCATTACATAAATAAGAAAACACTGCTTATAGCAAGTGCTCTTCCTTGGTTAATCTGAACGTTCCATAATCTTAGAACAAATACCCCATCCCAGCCTATCCAATCAGTTAACCAGAGCAAAGGGAAACAAAACAGTTAATGTCGCTTAGTCCTTTCCAGTAAACTGGAATTGTTTTATTCAGCATACTCAAAAGATAGGTGATACTACATATCCTACACAATGTGAATTGTGCTTTTACAGCTAGCAGTGGTAGGTAGTAGTGTGACTATAAATGACTTAAATATAAATGAATTTTCACTTTCAGTTTTTATGTAGCAATCAACAGCACAATTTGGTTTTGTCAAGCTTATCAATTAAATTATTTTGGTAGTTTTAGCATTAGTATTAGCTCTTCCTATGCTATGTAGCATATCAGCCATTGCTGATCCCAAGCCCAGATGAGAAAGGACAAGGGTTAGGGATTGGGCTAGCAACCCATAAAAATTATAACCACTACAAAAACATATATATATTCATGATATATAATGGAGATAAAGAATGAGGCAGCATATACTGCTCTGGTTTTTTGAACCAGTAAGAGAAAAATTTGGTTAAGGCAATATATAGCTCCTTCATAAATAGTATCTTCTTAGGACCTTATTTATGGAACTCTACTGTTTCATCACTAACTTTTTTTAAAAAATATAGAAAATTGGGGAAAAAATCCACACGATCAATGTTTATTTTTACTTGCAATTATATTCAAGGAATACAAGTATGAGTAGAGGAAAATAAGAGAACACTAGATAACTAAATTACTAGTTACACAGAAAAAAAATACAAAAAGACTATTAATTACAGTACTAATGTATTCGTTGATATTAAAAGCATGAAAGCAAGCAGTTAAATGAAAAGATATTGGAGAATAAGAAATTAACTCATTGATTTACAATAGTGATGTTAGAAACAAAAAACAAAGTTAGTAGGCATGAATTTACTTTAAACTACTACTCTTTAACAGATTTAATTTTTTTCAATAAAGCATTTCTTAAGCACTGTATTCAGTCTTACAATTTATGGATATATAATTAGTAGAAACATTCCCTCAAACTGCAGGTAACGGAACTTACATGAACAGATCATAAGTAAGATCTTATTGTACAAAATGATAATATCCTAGCAAACAATGTGCAAATGCTATGCCAGGTTAAGGAATAGTACACCCAACTATCTATTTAATTTGATCTTAATTGAATATCAAAGTCTCTTTGTTTGCATTTGCTAATACGATTAGGTTTTTGAATCATGTATTTTCTACTACGTAGGTGATATTGCAAAAATATTTTCTTGAAGTCTTTTCATGGAATGTTTACCTGCTATTGTTTAGGATCTTAAAGACTGGTTTTGGTTTTAATACCTATTGTGTGATACAAGATCAGTGAATATCCCAATTGATGTATTTGTTTAGTTTAATTTATTTACTTTAAAATTCTTAAATTTATTAATAATTTATCCCTTTAATCAATTTATTCATCCATTGGTTGTATACAATTAGCAGTTACATTACAGGGGTTTAACAACTTCCAGGCAGATACCACCTATTTATTCCCATGAGCACCAATCAGCCTTTGAATCAGCAATGCTGTAGAATCCTAGAATATGTCATAATAGGTTGCTTACTCTAGGCATTCAGATTAGAAAACTGCTTTCACCTAACATATATCTGTATTCTTTATATAGTAGCTCTAAGACAATTAGAACATTTTCTCGAGTTTCTTATTTCTATAGTCAAATAGTATTTTTGAAAGCTGAATAAAAATACTAAAATACAATTTCACATAGTAATCTCAAATATATGCTAGTATGTTAACATTTCTTTTACGTTAAATAGCTTTTCTAAATATAAAAATTAGGATATACCAATACTTTAAGAGTAGTAAAAGATCTGCAAAAACATATAATTATTCTCCAATATATATATAGTTACATTCTTAAAAAATCTCTACAAAGTAACTTCAATTTGAACCTGAAGGCAATTTGGCATGGAAGTCAGTTGGGTGAACTCCTTAGGCATGGAAGTCAGTTGGGTGACTTTGAACAAGTCACTTTCTCAATCCAGCTCATTCATTCCTACCCCACCCCACCCCACCCCACCCCACCGAGGAGCATTCTGCATACTACAAGTTACACAAGTAAAGATGAGATTTACACAAATAAATATTTTAAATTGATACTCTTACACATATCCATCTTACCTTCATTCATAATTATTACTGCTTCTTCTGTTATTTGACTTCCGGATCCAACTGATGTTTGTGCATAAAAATAGAACTTGTATCGAGTGCTGTAATTCAGGTTGCTTAAAATCAAGCTGGTCTCATTGGCAGGAATATTAATCTCTTCCAAGTGACGTAATTCATGAGTACTATTAACTGTTGTTATATAGAATACAAAATACAATTAAGCAAATAAATCCAAGCATTTACACAACATGCTGAATCCTTCAATTGACATGCTGCATTAACACTATTCAGAGAGTATAAATTGTTTGAATCAATGTGTGATAAAGGCAGAATAATCCTGCTTTTAATTTAGAACAATTTTTGTTTGTGAAATTGTTCTGTAACTTCCTGCATGTATAGATTTCAAAAGCCTACAAAGCTGTAATTTTGAAAGTAATGTGTATAGCTTACATGTTCACTTAATTAGCTTCCTAACATCTGGTTGAGAAGATGCTATTACATCTTCTTAAGATACACAATGCAGGTGAGCAGCACCAAATATCAATTCTCACTAGGCAATTTTGTGCTGTCTGCATCTTCAGCAACTTTTGTCCCCAAGGCGTAATGCATACTTTTCTCTGAAGCAGAGAAAGGTCATTGTATAGCTTTTACAAGGAAATACTGTGCTACCCCCTTTCCATAAAAATTTCATAAAATTTAACACTGTTCATTTCCAATTCTTAAAAACTGATTCATATAGAAAAGTATTAACCAATCAACCTAAAAAGATACTATTAATTGTTCAATAAAGATACGTTTTGTGGATTCATTTTTTGTTAAAGTTTTACTTACTTGGTTGAAACTTTAACGTGTATCCCAGCAGAACTCCATTTGGATGAGAAGGTGGTCCCCATTCCAAAGTAAGAGAGTCCAGATTTTGATTGGTAATTTTCAAAAAAGAGGGTGCACTGGGAACTTTAAAACACACACGCAGAAACACCACACACACACACATACCCCACAACATAAAGTTAATTTTAATAAAAATCAAAATATTATATAAAATATTTGAAATATTCCTTTTAAATTATCATAACATTTTATTTAATACAATACCAAGGTTATATGTGGATTTTCTAAAAATTGGATGCAGTTTCTGTAACTCTTTGGAAAATTACTCACACTGCTAATATGTGCCTGAATTCTGCAGATATGTTGTTGTACTGTCAAAAGCAACTAATAATGCTTTATTTTCCTTATATGACTAACTTTACTATTAATTTCTCCCTTCGTATTTCCATTCCTTAGTACATCAGCTATTACATGTGACAGGCATGGATATACTCTTTGTCTAATATGCCTTAGCACTACTCATATGCTGCCCCAGTACAACTTCAACAATGTAGCTGTTATCTATAAAAGCTTTCATATCACTTTCCCATAGATTACTTTTATCTATATTTGCTCATGTTTCATTGTCTTCCAAATAAGTATGTTAAAAATCAGAAACATTTATTATTTTAAATAATCATTTAATAATAATGAAAATGGCCTGGTAATACTCAACTCACAACATGAATACTCAACTCACAACATGAAACATAAATATCTGAATTACATACCTCCTTCTGGAGTCTTAAATGTTTCCTCTTGACTTGCTGGTCCTTCTCCTTTCCCATTAAACACTCTTACATTCAGTTTATAAGAACTAAAAGGCTCTAGTCCCGGCACCATTCCATGCGTTCTATTTCCACTGAAAGTCAACATCCTTTTTTCCACATGCCGCTTAATTTTTCCAGATAAATGTTTGACTTTCCAATAGTAAATCTAAATATATATGCATGGATATTTTAAACATTAATTTATGATGTTCTCAGATTGCATTATATTATACAGCCCAAATGAATTTTGACTTAAGCAATTTAGCATGCTAAGTAATAAACAATAATTTTTTTTTTAATATATAAGCATTTAAAATAACAGTTAAAGGAAATCCATTGATTTCTTCTCTAGCCATGACTATCTAGTTGAGTGAGTTTAAATTATCAGTGCAAAGGCATATCAAATCCTTAACATATGTAATATATTAGCGCATTAGACTACCAGTATTTGAAGCAGATAAACTGCCTTCAAATCTGTACTCAGATATGGAAGTTATTATCTGACTCTGACTTAGATAGTTCTTAGCATAGTCTATTTCATATGGTTGTGAACAATTAGAGATAGATTATTATAGGATTCTCTAGAAAATGGCTAGTATAAATTAAATACATAAACATGATATAGGTTTTACTGATTTTGTATGCACATTCAACCCAAGACTAAATACTGATATGACAGAATATAAAATTTATGTTACACATGTTACAAGGAACACTTAAGTGTAAATAATAACAGTGGTTAGACTAAAAACTTTCTGACAACCATCAAATAGCCATTCTCATAGACCAAGAAACACAAAATAGTAGTTACTCTGGTCTAGCATCTCAAGAAGTAAAATAATCAAAATAAACTTATACTCAAATACATTTGTGGATATTTTTATAATAAATGCTGTTTAAGAAATATCTATGGTTAACCTACTTTGTATCCCTGAAGATGACCCCGGAGAAACTTTAATGGAACTGGATCCCATTGCGCTTTTACTAATGTACTGTTTATAACTTGTACTTGTAAATTGCCTGGAGCAATCATTGGCACTGACAAGAGACAAATGCAACAAATCCAAGTTTAGAACCACTTGCATGTGTTTATAAGGTACCATGTTTTCCCGAAAATAAGACCTGGTCTTATTTTCTTTTGGGCCCTGAAATAAGCACTCAGGTTTATTTGGGGGGGGGGGGGGTTCTTACTTTTTTGACATGCAGGAGGTGGCGAATGTGGGGGCTAATGGGAGTGGAAGCGCTGCTACCACTAGCCCCACTGTCTGTCCTGTCTATTTGCCTGGGACCTACTTGCCTGCTCTTGGCACGCCCCGGCCTCTGCCCTCCCCTGCCTGCTGGCCCTGCTGCACCGTGGAGTCATTTGTGGCAGGATGCTATGAGGTTTGGAGTGCCAATGGAGCCACTCCTGCCATGAGTGGCTCCACCAGTGTAACGAGTCTCACAGAATCTTGACGAGAGCGGCTCCACCAGCACAATGAGACTTGCGGCATCTGGCCATAAGTGGTTGCAAAAGAAGTCAGGCAGCAGTGCGACAGATGTCGTGGCATTGCAGGGCTGGCTGTGGCAGTCCTAGGGTAAGTGGGTGCGAGGCATGTGGGGCAGCTCCACCCCCCCAACCTAGCTTGATTTTTACACTTGTGCCTCCTCCCACTTCGTACCACCACATGGTGGGTGGGGCTTAACTAGGGCTTATTTTTGTGGTAGAGCTTCTTAGGTGCAGGCAGGAAAATCGTGCTAGGGCTTGTTTTTGGGGTAGGTTGTATTTTTGAGGAAACTTTGAATTTCATAGATGTAGAAAATTAATTTTAAATTCTATATTTCTACGACAATACTCAGATAAGTCAGTAATAGTTGTATAAGCTAAAGCAAAAGCAAAAGCTTTTTGCTTAAGCTAGTAGTTGTAGTTGTATAAGCTAAAGCTAAAGCAAAACTTACAATATCGTGTTTTCCTGAAAATAAGACATGTCCTGAAAATAAGGCCAATGGGGCTTTTCAGGGCATGCGATAAGCCACCTCCACAAAATATGCCCCCCCACCAACTACTTACATGCATGCGCAACCAGTCCCACCATTGCCTCTGGTTTCTTGCAGTGCAAACAACACAAGGTGAGGTGGTGAAGCCAGGGGGGGGACATGCCCCATGCTCCCCACACATCCTTAAGAGTGACATTCGGCTTGGTGCTAGGGAGTGGGGCGCGAAGCACAGTGCTGGTCTGCCGCTCTTTTTGCAGCTATGCTTCACGCCCCACTCTCTAGCACCAAGCTGCTGGTCGCTGCAAAAAGAGCAGCAGGCCAGCGCTGTGCTTCACGTCCCACTCCCTAGCACCAAGCAAAAAGAGCGAATGGAGAGAGAGAGAAAGAAAAGAACATGCCCCACACACCCCATACACCAGGGGTGAAATCCTCCTGGTTCCAACCCGCTTGGGCGATCCAATAGTGATGCCAGTGCCAGGCTCCGCCCACTGGCCCAGGTGTCCTTACTTCCTGCTTTTAAAAATTAAAAGCATTTTAATTTAATTTTTTTTTCAAGCATTTTTTTACAGCCTGTTCAGTCGCGTTCCTCGCCATACTGTCCAGGGAACCAAGTTGTAAACAAACCTCGCAAGTTCAATCAAACTCTTTGAACTCACGAGAAGTTTACTTTTACAACGTGTTTGCCTAACACAATGGCGAGGAACATGAAGGTACTGGAAAGGTAAGATGCGCATTTTGTGGCCTAACACGTCCCACCCCACCCCAAAGGCAACAGCAGCCTGGCTGCTTCCCTTCCCCTCTGTCTCTTTATAGAGAGGGGTGGCAGATGGGTCGGGGGAGAAACGAGATGTGGCTCCCCTTGCCGGCTCTTCTCCCCCCACCTCCTGCCAAGGGGCAGGAGCATGACAGGGCCCCTGCCCCTCGCTTAGCCACCCGCTCCCTTTGGGGATGCAATCTGGGGGTGGCAGGTGGGGCGGGCAAGAAGCGGGACGCATGTCTTATCTTTCCAGCACTGTCGCATTCCTCTGGAAAGAGACACGCACCCCACTTCTCGCCCGCCCCACCTGTCATCCGCAAAGGGGGCGGGTGGCTAAGTGTGGGGCAGGAGCCCTGTCATGCCAGGCCAGGGGGGGGGGAAGAGACAGCAAAGAAAGCCTCTTCTCACTTCTCCTTCACCCCAACTGCCAGAAACAAGTCTTTGTGAGACTCGTCGTGCTGCTGCCTCATAGAGCAGGACTCTGCAAAGATTGTGCCATTGCACGCAGGATTGGGAGCACTGCTGCAAAGTTTGATGTACCGGCATAGCCGTGAGAGGCAGGACACCAGCTGTGCCGATATGCTGAAACTCATG
Source organism: Grayia smithii (assembly GCA_032468115.1). Lineage (NCBI taxonomy): Eukaryota > Metazoa > Chordata > Lepidosauria > Squamata > Grayiidae > Grayia > Grayia smithii. Next base: position 126,928 of record JANHFM010007578.1, on the reverse strand, counting down.
GCGGTGCTGCAGTTCAGGCGTGCAACAGTGCAAGCCTTGCAGAGTCCTGCTCCACAAAGAAGCGGCAGTGGCGGGACACATCAGGGCAGCGGCCAGTGTGAAGAACAGGGAGGGGAGGCAATGGCAGCGACGGGACATCCAGTCCCACGCTACCTGCCTCCTGCACCTCCAAAATAATAAGACCCCCCCGATAATAAGGCCAAGCCCTTATTTGGGGGGTGAAAGGAAAATAAGACCTTGTCTTATTTTTGGGGAAACACGGTAAAAACTGAGTTAAAGTAAGAAACTTACAGTCTTCTCCAGAATGTCCAATTATTGTTAAAGGGTCAGGTGCAGGTCCTAAGTCATTTAATGCTTGTACTTTTATCTCATATGGAACAAAAGTTGGAGTATCAGCTACAATATATTTAGATACATTTGCAACTGTAACAGATGTCCATTCATCTTCACCATCATTCTGCTGCCAACTGACTTTGTACTGAAGACCTGGACCATTGGACTGAAAATTTGTTAAAGGCTAAAATGAAAAATAACAAAGGTATGATTTGTAATTAGCCATAGAAAAGAGGATGAAGATAATATAAAATTAATAGTTTTGTTCTAACAATTGCTAGAATGATTTAACTAAAAATTTTTTCATATTCATTTGTGGCATACAGCTTAAGGAATCTTACTAATTTAATGACTCTACCTTGTTCTAAAATAAAATCTCAAGTGGTGCTCACAGGGGGCAACAGTACGCAAAATACCCTCTGTCATCTAGTCCAAACAACATGCTATTAAAAGAAATGAGACTGGAAATGACTAAAAAAGAAGAGAGGGGAAATGACAAAAATCACTTTCTTCTATAATCTTGTACTTCATGGGTCGCATAATGAAAATAGAAGTACCCTAACCGAACAATCTATTTCTGATATAGTTACATTGCAGAATGACAAGGAATCACAATTGAAGAGCTATGCTCTTCAATTTACTGCATATATTGCTTATATACATCATATGAGTTGTAACTTACTCATGGGTGCTAACAATAAAGTTGGTCCTTTTTTTAGCCTTATCACTAGAAATTAGTATTGGAACCACACTAATTTCAAATTCCATATTTGGTTCTAATTGTATCCTACTTTTCTTTATAGCAAATTATACAGCAGTGTCATCAGATAATTCAAATAGCACAGGTTGAATGGTATTAATGGCATTTCAATGGGTTTTGTTATACAACAGCAAGTCAATCTTTAAAAATGTTTTGCTCTTTTTCTGAGCTTTTTGCTCAGAAAAACTTTATGTTTTCAAAAAGCTTACCTTCCAAGTGATCACCAAATTATTAGGTTCCGTTCCAATCCCGTGAACATTAATAGGATTGTCATCTGGTTCTAAAAATTTAATTTTTTATATTTAAGTAAAATATAGACCACAATAGTTGAATGTTATTTCTATACTAAGCAGATAGAGGTGTTTATTTACTTGCAGGTTTTGTAAAGTACTTTTCAGAAGCTTCACTTGGTTGGCTCCTTCCAATTTCATTGAGAGCTATTACACGAAATGAATAATTCACATATGGTGATAACTTTAACTTTACAGTTGTAAACACACTAGGGACTTCCGTTTGGTAATTCCATATTCCTGGTTCACGCAAAGCATCTTCATATTCAATAATATACCCTGTAAATAAAGTTAAAGTAAATTTTGCTTTATAAAGCCTTATTTTCTTTTCATATGACTAGCCAAATACAAATTTTTTGATAAAAGTGTTATTATATCAATATTGTATATCATATTTACAATATCATATTGTAAATGCTTGAAAATTGAAGATTCTGAAGGTCAAATTTTACTTGAAAGCAATCAGACTTTGCAGGATTGGACCTTGGTATGTATTATAATAAAAGCACGGCACAATATTTCTGAACAATGTTAAGTGGAAAATTGAATCAAAGAAGTAACATCTCATGTATTTCGATACAGACAAATAGAGGATACTGCTACTGAATAGGTAGTTTATATTAGTAAGTAATAAATAAATAGATCATTTATATTGCTATTTTGCACCACACTTCAGTGCTTATGCAGAGGCATGTTACAGAAGCCTATTTTAACAGTCATTTAAATGAAACAATCAAACAAATGCTGTTTATTGCAAAATAGAATGCCAAATGATGTTCCAAATAAATAGAACAATCATACTTGTAATGGGGCTATTGTTTTCATTGCCCGGTATCCAAGTGAGTTGAGCACTTCTTTCTAAATGATCTGTTAATTCCAGATCATAAGGTGGATCAGGACGATCTGAAAAGGGAAGTAAACAACTGTTATATTCTAGGAAAAATTCTGAACAAACTTGTTTACAATATGAATGTGTAACCACTGGCATGCAATTGCAATGAAAATGTACAACTGTCTTTGCTGGGAAACAATGCAGAACAAAGGCAGATTATTACATAAATTCTAGTTGCAACATTTGTTTTGCATTACAAAGTAACAATATGACAACATTATTGTCATGGTTCACCAGCAGTTTCAGTTTATGAGTTGTGTTAATGATCATTATAGCACTATTTTATGTAAAACAAAGATTTCTTTATACTAAAAGAAAATAAAAATACATTCAATAACTACAAAAAAACTGTTTCAGAATTACATCGTTATTGGAGCCTCTATATTGGCACATACTTATCTAGGCTCACACAGTCTTGATGTTTTTAACTTAATGAGAAACAGGCTTCTTTTTTTCTACCTCTTTCACAGTCAGAAATTGATTTTTGCTTAAAGTGTGAAGGAGCCAGGAAATCCAATACAATATAAACAAGGTGGTTTTTTAGAGAAGAAGCAGGACGAAGACTGTGTCAGTGCTGCCAATGTGAGTCTGAGCCTTTAAGACCCAACAGAAAAGAGAAAATATGATTTATATTCTTTGCCCTATCTGATTCTGATAAATAGTGACAACCTATTGTAGAATTCAGGTCCAGGAAAGACAGTAAGAGTTTTTAAAGTCATGCATTCCTTGTTAGATTTTTAAATATATATAATGTTTATATGAATATAAATATGTATAAGGTAGCAAACAAAATTGAAAAGAAAGATAGCAAACAAAATTGAAAAGAAAGAAGGGGTTTCCGGTTTGACTTGTGAGCGTTGAAGATGGTTCCTTCGGACTGCCGGCTCCGTGGTTTTGTAAAAATCGGGAAAACAGCGTAAATCAGCTGTTTTTCCCATTTTAAAGCTATTCTCTTGGGCAAAGAGAAAATAGCGAGCATTCTGGTGGAGGTCGTGCTCCTCCAGACCTCCGGATTAATACTAATCCGAGGATTGAAAGAGGAGCCCCCTGGAAACCGGAAAGAAGCTCAGGACCTCGAAGCAGTCTGCATCTGCTTTGCAGCTGCAGAGAAGACGCTGCAATCACCGTTGCTGAATTTTCTAAAATTATAATGGATTAAAAGCAAACGGAGCAAAGACAGGGTGATCTACTAATCGCAAGTATTTATTTTAAGCTTTTCAACTCTCAAGAGGAAACTTTGTATCTTTAAGAAAAAGTGCTGAAGGGGACAGAGAAATGGCACCTGCATTAAAACAGCAAAAGTGAAACCTAAAGAGAATCATTTAATTTTGGACTGTAAAAAATAAAGGTAAATATAAACAAAGAGAGACTTAAAGACCTAAAGAATTTAATTAATTAATTTTTTTGCTTTTTTTTATAATGCAGAGACGTTTTGAACGATCTTTTTTTTCTCTAAATAACACTGGAGCTGCAATTTTTGGTCGAGCTGGCTCGATGAAACCCCTTGCCAGGTTTTTCTCAATAAAAGCTCTCAGTTCTTCAAGCTCCCTCGGGGACATGCTGTACATTTTGGGTTTAGGGAGTTTAGCACCGGGTAAGATTTCTATTGCACAGTCAGTGGCGCGGTGGGGGGGAAGCTCGTCTGAGGCTTTTTCACTGAAAACTTCAGCCAAATCCTTGTATTCTATAGGTATGCCCTCAGCTGCCATGGCATGACCAGGCATGGCTGTTTC
>JANHFM010007578.1:97888-118637 GCA_032468115.1 Grayia smithii | reverse complement strand
GTCTCCGGAGAAGGGCGGGGTATAAATGGAATTAAAAAAAAAACAAAAAAAAAAAAACTACTCATTGTGTGATGACCAGGGATTCATTCTGAAATGCAGTTATGTCTCCCTCTGTATGGATGTGTGTGTGCTGTGTATTTCTGCACCATATTCTATAAACTTACTATTCACGATGTATATTTAGAATGTTTAAAAAGTGATTTCAAAAAAGTAAAAATCATCTTGGCATGCAAATTATGCAGAAATTGGTAAGTATTAATAGTGGTGTGTGTATCTGGTACCTTGTGTTTTGGTCACCAAAACATTTTAAGGGATTTCCAGAAAGTCACAAGGATTGGGGCTAACCTCACCTTGATGATGTTCCAAACGGCAGATGTCATATCAGAAAAGATTTCTAATTGCGTCAGATGGAATTCCTTAGCAGATGCAACCCACAAGATGCCTCTACTCTTGGATGGATAGAACAAGCAGTTTCAGCTACCCACCCAACTAGGTCAATAGACAATCAATAGAACCAGATCAGTTGTTGTGGATTACCTATTAAAAGACACCAAAGAAACAGAACGAAACACAACTAATTGTCACACCACTAAAAGACATTTTTAAGATATGGCCCATGCTGGACACTGCACTTTCTTAGGCATTTAACATTATACCCATACTTGGATAAAGACACCTGAAGCAGATTTTCACAAGTAACAAACAACAGGATGCTAATATGGGAACCAGAGTGTCTGTAATAAACCCTGATGTCTACTTCCCCCACATTTACACCAACAACAACACCATACATCTCAACTACTACATATATATGTTTGAGGCATTTTCACATATTACTTCTTTAATATGACATATGTCATCATGTTCAAGCAATGGCCCTCTGGATTATGCATAGGACAGATAGACTAAACTTCGCACAAAAGAGGTTTGAGATTAGGAGGATTTAAAACAAGGGCAACGTAATATAGTATTCCATTCCAGATCTCAAAGTATCTATTCTGGGGAAAAAAAGAAATTTTAACAACATAATTGTACGAGAAATTGCTGAACTCACATACACAGTAGATTAAGAGGTTTCAGGCTATTTCAGGACTCTCAACAAGTATAATTGTTAATTGATAAGATACTTGTAATGTGTCTGACATGAAACCTGCATCTCCATACCTATTCTGACCTCCCTACCCTTTCCCCCTCATCACATCTCATTTTAAATTATATAAAACTTTAGCAGTTCCATGCATTTGAGGAAACGGGGGTATTCACAAAAGCACAAGTCTAATAATCGGGGTGGATTTGATTTAAATCTAGTCAATTTAAATAACTAGTAAAAAGGCTTGATTTAAATCAACTCGATTTAAATCATAATTTATAAAGACCAACTGTCATCTCTGTCCCTCAGCGGTGGCTCCTCTGACCCGCTGTTGACTCGCCAACAGTCCTATTCACTTTAATAGGATGGCTGGTGATGCAGCAGTGACACGAGATGAGGGACACGTGGCATGGAGCAGGTGAGTGGATGCCTGCTAACAGGCGCTGCAATAATGGATCTGAAATGATAGGTGCTCTTTTATAGGTGCTATTTATAAGCTGCTTAGAAGGTTTCACTTTCATTTTTACTGCTTGCCCTTCCTCCTCACACTTAGAGCCTGGATTCATACCGTTTGCAGTGTACATAGATTGGAAAACAATGGGATAAAGGAATATTCCTGAACTTTGTTTTATGATTTATCTCATGGTTACTGTGAATGCATCAATGTAGTGCATGTTATCTCAGCTTGCAGAGCTTGAATTCATAGAATGAGTTTACCAAAAGTGTAAATATTGCAGAATATACAGCTCCTGCTACATAACTAAGCTCAATTTCATGCTGAATAAACTAAATTATTAATGTATCTTAAATAGAAAACTTATCTTCAGATAGATTTTTACTCCAAAAGGATTTTATTAAAATAAATTTGATAAAAATAAAAAGTCTGATTTAAATTTTTAAAAACTGATTTTTTAAATTTTTTTTTAAAAATAATTTTTTATCTACCCTGCTAATAATTATTATTATAATCTCTGCAAAGGCAGTACCTTCCGATGTTTGTAATAATGTCTGAAAAGGTGCTACTTTCTGATGATTGGTTTCTATAGACTAGTATGGCTCCTCTACAGTATCTCTTTTCTCTAATGAATGTATGTGAAGAACAAGGTTCTTAAGAGCTTAGGGCCCCCTTAGGGACATAAGTATTCTTAGATGGAGGGCTTGTTTGAGGAGTACTGTTGCTTCTTTACAGCTTTCTGGCTCTGTTTAAAGATACAAGACAAATTCTGTGGCCTGATGATAAGGTCATAGAAAAATAATGAAATCCTCCCATAATGGTCCTCTGGGGGAGCCCTGTTCTGCAGTTTTCCTCTCTTTCTTGCTGCCTCTCGGGGTTCCTTTCTGACAGCTGATCTTAAACATTGGCATACTGGTTTAGAAGACAATTCCTAAAATCAAACTGAAGTGGATAACATTTTCTTCCCCTAGAGAGATTTTGTTTTTAATCTCCCTTCTTTCAACCTGTAGCCAGGAATCCCTGGAGCTCTACTTCGGAACAGGAAAAGCATCTTGCTGCTTGGAATGGGAAGTTAATGATTGGTACCCTGCAGGCTCCTCAAGGGGTATTTATGGACTCCACCATCACAATATTAATTAGGAGCTTTTTCCCCCTCTTAACCTCTGAAGTCTTTTCAGAAGTTGTTATTTACTATTAAAGAATAAAAATTAGGAAAAGAAAAATACAATCTCTCACCGCTGCCCCCAAACAAGCTGTTAAACAACAGGGGCTAGTTTAATTGGATCTGGCTTCTTAGCTTCTAAACTATGGAGAGCTTTAATGCCTTTGCACATAGATGAGTATTTTGCGACTTCTATGACATAGTTCAGGACTACATGTTATTAATCAAGTGGACAAATAAATGTGCAACTCTTACTCCGGCTCCTGTATTAAATAAAATCTGCTCCATGGTTTCTTCATCTATTACCTCTTTTGTTTACTCCATACACGTATGCTCTCCATCTCCATACTTGGAACCTGTCCAAGAGCAATTTGGATCAGGAAACAGAGAATGTCCTGCTGGTAGGGAATGAATCCTTTTTGAAGATGAAAGAGTAATACAGACAGGTCAAGGAAGAGAGATTTGATGAAGATAAATTGAGCACTTCAATGACATATCTCAAAAATACAGTTGTAAGTATAGAATTCTCAATTGCTATAGCAATTTTTCAGTACTCATGCTTTCTTGGTTACCGCTTTTATCATAGGGGGAAAATAATGTTCAGGGATGCTTTTATTTGTCCGCATTGTATGCTGTTACGATTTCCTCCTCCATGCCTACACCAGTGAGGCAGCAATTCAGCAAATGCCAGCTCTGAGGCAGCAATTCATCTGGTGAAGTTTTTCTCAATACAACATTTTCTTGAGTGTAGAATTGTATTTGGTGAGTTTATCTGTCAAGCAGCTATTAAGGTTTCCTATCATAGGACAGGAAAGATTTTCTGAGTGGCCTTCAGGGCATTTTTTAGGCAGAGAACCTGTTATTTTTTCTCCTCCTTCCTCCAGTTTCAGTATCTGCGGCCTCAAGATCTCTTGACTTTTTTAATACATTCTCAAAACAAACCTTTACCCCTTGCTATTCTCCTTTGTTCTTGCTTATTCTCTGTTTATCCTAAGCATAACTATACATAAGCGCTAGCATCCCATTTGGTCAGGTTTGAATTGAAATTGAAAAGCTACTGTGCGTATTAGTGTAGACATATGGGTACAATTATCCATTGGTCTTTGTGGCATCTTAATGTAATCTGAGAAGAGACTACTATCCATTTCTTGAATGCATGTTTGCCTGCCTCTGCCTATATCTCAGCATCCTCCTGCAGCTGAGACAGTTCAAAGGTGGCTTCAAGTGCTACACTCCAAAAATTATTTCCCAGTTAGGAACTCTTTTAACTTCTGCAGTCACATTTTTAAGGGGTTGATTGACTGATTGACCTAAAGAATGCAAAATCTTTAAAGTGATCAGATGTGCCAGGCTTAACATATGTAATTGAAAGTGTAATTGAAAGGAATCAATTACACTAATCAGGGAATTTCCTTCCCCAGTGATTGTTGCTTCCATGGAAGCTCTGGCTTCTTGTCTCCTCTCCTCATGTTATGTTCTTAAGGTAGTTTATAGCTTACGTTCAAATACCCGTAACTAAACCTATCTACTGGTTGCATCTCCACAAATCAGATGACCACTACATAGTAGCCAAGAGATGCATGCAGTCCTCAACTTACAACCACAATCGAGCTCCAGATTTCTGTTGCTAAGTGAGACGTTTCTTAAGTGAATTTTGCCCCATTTTAGGGCCTTTCTTGCCACAATTGTTAAGTGACTCACTGCAATTGTTGAGTTAGTAAAACAGTAGTTAGGTGACTCTGGTTTCCCCATTGACTTTGCTTGTCAGAAGGTGACAAAAGGTGATCACATGACCCCAGGACACTGCAACCATCAGAAATAAGTTACCAAGCATCCAAATTTTGATCATGTGACCATGGAGATGCTGCAACAGTTGTTAAGTGTGAAAAATGGTCATAAGTCACTTTTTCAGTGCTGCTGTAACTTTGAATGGCCATTAAATGAACTGTTGTAAGTTGAAGACTGCCTGTACAAAACTTCCAGTTCTTTGCTACCACCTACTGGTTGAGAGGTTAATCAAACCATAATTCTAAGGAATGCATAAAAAATGTCCAGTTGGTTAACAGTACACTTGGAAAGAAAACAAAATCCCTAGCTAAATGTGGATTAACCAGGATATTGTAGATGCTAATTGTGGAGGAGGCTCTTTAAGTAGTAGTAGATGTTGGGTTTGGCTGAGATTTCAGCCAAGGCAACCACCAGTTATAGCCCTTATAATGTTGTGCGTTAGAGCCCATATGGGCAATAGGTCAGCATCCACTAAGTATGTTCATGGTAAGGAAGGGTTGTGAGGCACCAAGATTTAGGGTGAAATGATTCCCTGATAACGTCAGGGCAGGGGAGAGCAGACCAAAGCAACTATGTGGGTGTAACAGAATGGCTATATGAATAAATTTAAGTATTCCCTGAATTTTGCTTAAATAAAAATCCATGATAGTTGTTTTTCTGATAAGGCTTTCCTCCCTCACAGGAACTTAGGAAAGCGTATCTAATATTTTATTTTCCCCACACCCATATTATCTGTACAATGGGTTTCCTTGACTACATTCATTGTCAGCTTGGATGTCAGACCTAGTCTAACATTCACCATTAAATCATTATTTTACACACTTTTGAGAACTGAATGCATGTTTTCCGTACAGATGCGGGTTGTACATTTCTGAAACTTTGTGGGCCAAAAGTATCTGGTAGATCTACTGTATCTGTAGGTCAAACTTGTTCCCTGAAAAAGGAACAAAAAAGGAAAGAAAGATATACATAATTTATAATCTGAAGGGGGAAATCCCCCAATATTTTTTTCATATCTATGTTCTAGATTTCTGTTCTGTTGTGAGATACATGAGGGCAGGGGAGATAGTTGGATAGCAAAGATTATGTGAACAGAATTCAGTTTGACTAAAGGATCACTAGGCTAAAAAGTGATCCAGTCCAATGTGTAAATCAAGAATCAAGGTGTATATCTAAAGGGACAAAAAACATGGTTAATGCCCAGGTAGGGATCAATACATCCAAACAAGCAAAATGAAGTTGAAAGCTCCGGGGCAAAACAAATGTCTAGCTGTCAGAAAAATTATAGTAAATAAATTAACTTACTGTGTATGCTTTTATGTTCCTGTCAGCTAAACCCATCCTGGATTCAGTCTGGACTTATTAGCATCCATGCCAGTGCCAACTCTTGGGAATGTTGCTATTCCCAAGGAGTCCTCCCTTGCAATATGTTCTGTATCATTCTTTGCTCTTTCTCCATCAGTGGTAATGATCTAAACATCAGATTTAGAGATTGGGATGTATTAGCTGAGGATCATGAAGTACAAAATCCATAGAACTGGAAGAGACACAATTTCTGTGCATTGCTGGAACCTGAATCCCAAATAAGCAAGTTTCCAGGCCTTTAAGATTTATATTGACTGTTTCCTAATATGATTTGATTGCTTATTTGTTCCCTATGACTATCATTAAGTGTTCTACCTTGTGATTCATGACAAATGTATCTTTTCTTTTATGTACACTGAGAGAATATGCACCAAGACAAATTCCTTGTGTGTCCAATCACACTTGGACAATAAAGAATTCTATTCTATTCACACAAAATGAATAGATTTGAAAATAGAAAATGATTGGATTTAACATGCCTATTTTTTAATATAATGTCCCCAATAAATTTTGGGACTACAGCATATCACACAAGGCTAACATTTTCATTCTCTCCACTCCATGCTCTGAAATTGCTGTTGAACCCTGGGTGATTCTATTGATGAGAACACTTGGCAGGGGAATTGCTTACCCCTGTAATCCCAAACCTAATTGATTCCCCTCCTGCTGGCAGTTATTTAAAAGAAATGATAATGATTATTTATAATCATGGATGTAATTTGTCATCAGATGTTTGCTATGTAGTGTAAGACAAATTATGTATAAAATTGAAAATTGAATTAATTAATCATGGTTCCCTTCACATGAAATGGAAGACAAACAATTAAAGTACACAAAAAAGTATAGATCTCTATTTAACTTTCCAGATTCCCACAATATTCATTAGTATAATGTGCATTAAGTATTAATAATTTCCCCCCCATTGTGAGCTACTTACCATTCAGCTTCAGGCATAGGTGAACCAAAAAAAGCACAATCTAGCAATGCAGGCTTATTTTCAATGACTTGATAAAGTTTATTGTATGGAGTAAGGATTCTTGGTGGTTCAGCTGAAAATAAAAATATCTTTTCAAATGGTGTGAATATTTTGAATGCATTTGTGTATTTATATAAATGTATACGTCTAACATTGATGTTACCTACTTTGGACAATTAAATGCCCCAATAACATGTAATAATAATGTTGCCATTATCATACCCTAAGTAAATTATGTTGCCATTATCATACCCTAAGTCCATGTTGGTGAACTATGGCATACGTGCTGGAAGTGGCACGCGGAGCCATTCCTCTGGGCACGCGAGCCGTTGCCACTTACCTCCTGCACATGCGTGCAGTTCGGCTCTCTCGTGCACATGCGCACATGGTTGCGCATGCGCACGAGACAGCCATTGTACAGCGTGCGCATGTGCAGATGGCGTGGTTGCGTGTGTGTCGCAGGGGGGGCACACATGCAACTGCTCTGTGTATGCGCAGTGGCGCAGTTGCATGCGCAATTCAGTGGAGGCACTGCATGACAGCTCTGCGTATGTGCAGATGACGCAGTCATTCTGCAGGGGGGATGCGCAACAGCGCATGCACAGTGGCGTGGTTTCATGCGCAAGTCGGGGCTGAGTGTCAGGCAAGCCGAAAAAGGTTCACCATCTCTGCCCTAAGTGAATTATGTTGCCATTATCATATCCTAAGTGAATTAAGTAGAACTCTCTACTGTTACAGATATGTGACATTGGAAAAAAAGTGTCTTTTGGTCCAGTAAATGCAATATTTGAGATCTCAATAATAAATTTATTATGATTTTTTATTTTCCAAGACAGTTATCTGCCTTAGATTTTATGTAAAAATTTGAATAAGACTCATAACCATCTAAGAACAATTTAGGGATTGTCTTTAAATCGGACATTCTTAACCCAGGGACCACCTATAATCCAGTTTGGTATATCAGTTAAAGTAGCAAGCTAGAAATCAAAAGAATTTAAGTTCTAGTCCAACTTTAGGCACAATTGTAGAAAGAGGCCAAAGGCAAACCACTTCCAAAAATGTTGCCAAGACAACTGCAGGGACTTGTGCAAACAGTCACCAGGGGTCAAGACTGATTTGAAGGCACACGTATCTTAAAAAGTTGAGTAATCCAAATAATTTTCTTATGCAAATTACAAAGCACCTAGCCTAATGATCCCCCAAATAAAGATGGATAGGATTGCATATAAGAGTGATGGCTCAATGGTTAAACGATGCTTAGCTTATCAGCTGGAAAGTGCCGCACAATGGGGTGAGCTCCCATTACTTGCCCCAGCTTCTGCTCACCTAGCAGTTCAAAATCGAGAGTAGATAAATAGATACCACTTCAGTGGCAAGATAATGGCATTCTGTGCACCCTGGCATATAGACATGCTAGCCACATGACCATAGAAATGTCTGTGGACAACTCTGGCTTCCTCAACTAAGAAGCACTATTCCTGAGAATCAGATAGGGGAAACCTTTACTTTCATAGGGTCTAGCCTACTAATCCCCCTAATAAAGATGAATAGGATTGCATTAAGACTTTGCATTAAGATGACATTTGATATTGATATTGAGATATCAAATCTGACATTCATTATATGCTTTTTTTATTCATTAACTATACTGCTTTATGTATTTTAATGTAATTACATTTATAATAATATAGTAATATAACTGGGATGCTGAAAAGACAAGTCCAATAAATGCTAAAGTTACCAATGAGTCAATATTGTAGCATGTAGTCTACTAATGAGTAATAAAGCACCATTATTATTGGATTTTTTTATTTTTAAAAAGCACCAACTGTCTTACCTAAAATATTCACAAATGCATTTGCTAATAGATATCCATATTCATTAGAGGCATTACACTGGTATACAGCACTTGACCTTTCTTGCACATTAGTGAAAATAATTGTATCACCATCAACTTTTCTACTGGGATCTTCAGGAGCAACTGTTAAAACACACAGGATAGATTAAATTATTCAACACTGAAGAAATTGTGCTTGGATTGTAAGAAAATAATTTGAAGGAAGGTCAGAAATACTATATACATACATACATACACACAGCATTTCTGTCCTTCAAATTATTTTCTTATATATATATATATATATTCCACACTTTCTGTCACGCACCAACCTTATTCTAACTCAGAATTAGTTTAATATCAGTAGTTCAAATCAGGTTATGATAATTATATCTCAAGCCAGTGGATCATTCGTATCAGCAAAGATGAATTCCACTAAAATTAATATGAATATTCCTGCAACCTAGCTTTTGTTTTTATATATAGGCTCAGTATTTCTTAATATTATTTGAGATGCGCTTACAACTGGAGATGGAAATTACACTGGAATTTTCTTCATGCAAAAAATACATTACTCAGTTGTGGTTTCTCTACTCTTCTTCAACAGATCAAGGTAGGCAGTTGTGTCACTATAAATATTTCTATAATTCCCAGCAGGAGGGTCAGTAGTGAAGAAAGCTGGGAGCTATAGCAGCAGATGTTCATAGGCTTACTTTTGGATTATATGCAAATAGAATAGGATATTTTTTTTTCTCAAAAGATTAAAACATAGCAAATGCTCCTAATATAATTAGGAAGGCAATTTCATACTCTTCTTCCCCATTTATCTTTGTTACTCTCAGTTCTGCTTCCCATCTTGCTTGGAACATCTTCCGTCTGCTCGGAATTCTTTTTAGGAGTGTACAATCAAGTATAAAAGTAAGTGTAAAATCAATTGTACAATTAAATGTATAATCAGCTATATACCAATTGAGCATCCCACTGGATGAAAAGCATGAATCATCATTTATAAAAATAAATATAGTATTAAAAATCTTCTTAAAGTGCTTCTACACTATATGAGTTTAGCAATCTAGGGCTTTCTTATCCCTTTCCTCTAATTGATTGCTTCACATGAGATGCTGACTCTCTCCTTGTGAGCTACAATTTGAAATGTTCTTTTCCAGAGTCCCTGAATCAATGTGCATAGCAACTTAATGGGAAAGAAAAAAATAAACTTCAAAAAGGGTTGAGTGGTAGCTTGGTTTAGAAACATCAACGAACTACTATTTCACACTGAAGCACTTGATAGAATTGGTTTTAGATTCCTTTCTTCAACTTTTTAGCTAATGATCTGACTACTTTGCAGATTCAAAAGCTCTTACTTTGTAAGATAAAATATCATTCATTTCTTCTTAAATACATAAATGGTGAATTCATAATTTTCAATTTTAGATTAAATCATTATACTCTCTCTATGTAATCTTTAGAGAATAATGTCCATTATTCTACTTACATTAAACTATACCATGGAAGCTCTACAAATGTGGGAAATATTTTGCTCATTCTTAACAAAACTTTGACTACTTGTTCAAAAAACGTATATTAACAAAACCATTAATATCAAGCAAGAATTTAACATGACATAAAAGTGAAAACAGCCCATACTTTCAACTGGAATTCCATTTGCTAACCAGCTTATGCTGGGTTTAGGATTGCCATTAGTTCTACAAGTCAAGGAACCATCTTCTCCAGGAGATAATACAAGGTTTGAAGGTTCTCTTATCCAATAAGGGGCAGCTGAGTTTAAAAAAAAGAAGCAAAAACATTCAGCAACTAGTTTTTGCAGTGGTAGCAGTATATTATGTTACCTATATTAATATAATTAATGTCAAAACTCCAAATGTATACAGAACAAAAAAAAGCATTTACTAAAAATAGAATAAATTGTTTGGTTAGTAATCAAAAGTTTGGTAGCACTTTTTCAAACTAACAAATTTTATTAAAGGCATAAACTTTCATTACCTACAGCTCACTTCAATCATCTTCATCTTCATTGTGATTCTAAAAAGATGCATAAATAATCTTTTTATACTAATAGCTTTTACATTCATTAGTATAGAAACTGTGTGGTAAACTCTTTTCCAATCTCTAAAAATCTTCTTATGTCAGAGGCATAGTGAGTTGAGAGACTGAAGGATGAGAAAAATAGCTGAAAATACAACTATGGATAGTTCTTGCTCAACATTCATTTGTCCAAGGACTGTTTGAAGTTAGTGTTGAATGAAGGGACGTATGATCTGGCCAAATTCTGGCCACTGGAGTGCTCCTGCAGTCACATGAATAAAATTTGAGCCCACTTGGACTGCCATTAGCCTACTAGTTACTAACAGCTGCCCCGCTACCTGGCCTTGCCCCTCACCACAGCTGTGCCTGCCACATTGTGTGCCACTACTAAACCAGCTGGACCCTCTTTTGTACCACCTTCTTTCACACCAGTACAGCTGGGCTTTTTCTCTGCCATGGCCATGATCTCTGTTTGCGTGCCAGCCAGCATCTTCATTTGCAGCTAGGGTGAAAGAAGACAGCATGAAAGAAGGCTGTTCCAAGTATGTAGTAAAACATGTTGCAATAATTAACAGGGCTAGGCAGCAGGGGCAGCTGGTGGCAGTAGATTGGCAGGCAGCCAAAAGGGCAGAGATGTGAGGCAGTTGGGGGGAATTCAAGAAGAAGCAGTCTTTACCTTATTAGGCTAAAGACTGCAAGGGACCAAGCCAGGAATGGCTTGGATTGGGGTGAATACTTGTCTAACCCTCCTCTAACAATGAGAGGCATTACATCATATTTTTTTAAAAATGTTTTAAACTTGACTTTTATTATTTTTATAAATAATTCAAGGTAGTAGATATACCTAATAGTCCTTCCTGTTCCTATTTTCCTGAACAACTAAGTGACTTCAGCTGAGAGATGGTAACTGGCTCAAAGTCACCCAACCAGCTTATATCACTAAGGTTCGCAACATTATTAGAAATTCCTATAAACCAAACATCTCTCCTGATGACATCATCGAAATTTCAAGAGATGGCCCTGAATTCAGACACAACGATGGCTCGGTGGTGCCATGATTTTGCAGAGTTATTTGCAAAATGAGTCCATTATTCATCCATATGATAAATTCCATTGCCAAAAACAACATCAACCATAGCAAACTTCGCTCACGTCCCGACCTATCCATATTGCAAAGAATCTGCTCCCGTGAACTCCAATCAGAACTTAAAAGACGTCAAGACGAAGGAGAAGCTGACCTATACATTGACTACCGTGCTGATTGTATCAAAAGAAAGTCCCATAACTCACATCCTACCATCCAATCCTCCTACATCCAACCCACTATTATTCAAAACTAGGAATGCACGCCCCAAATTTCCTCTATAACAACTACTACTAACCTTAAATGTAAACTACTTAATGCAAGAAGCCTCGTAAACAAATACAAACAAATACGCAGAGCAGCAGGCAGGAGTGCATTGAAATGTCCACCAGGCCGTTTGTAGATACACAAAAGCATGGAGAGAAGTGGGCAGAATGTCCTCCCTTCATGCTCAGCTCAGCTCTTTGTGACTTCTTCACATTCATGATGTTTTCTCGGTTGCAGTAAGTCTAGCCTTGTTCCCAGGGAATTCCTGGTGGTCTCCTATCCAAGGAGCCTATTAATTTTGCAGGATTAAAAAATGGCATACTGTTAATTACAACATTACATAAGATTTGACTTCCTTTATGCTTTCTTGGTTTAAATCCCTTAAAGGAGGGTTTATGTTTCAGTGATGTTGTTAGCAATTGTGTTATTGATCCTAATGCCGATCTATCCGTTGTGCCCATTTCGTTTATCTATTTTCTTTCAGTGACTTCATCCTGTTTTCTTTTGGACAGAGACAGGAAAATAGTCTCCTCTTAGGCAACTAAAAATGTATTTGATTGGCGCGATTAATTCTTCATTACATAAGCTATCATTTCTGATCCTTATCCTGAGCTTAATTTAGTTTGATTAATCTGTTAAAGATGAACTGGAAAACGATGATCAGTAATGAACTGTTTCAAGGGCAAATTGGCTAGAGGCTCAGGAATAGCATCTCATGTTTCGTTTGCACTGTCTGAAAATTAGCATAATTTTTGACAGTTTAATGTCAAATTCACACACCAGCACAGAGACAAGATGACTATCCGAGGGCCCCATTAATTTCTTGCCTTGCCCCTTGTATTTTGCGATATGAATAATAGAGGTGAATAATTAGAGGTGCTCCAGAAGTGCCACCTGCCGTGAGCCGAGCAGCCAGAAGAAATGCCAGGTTCCTGAATAAGAGCTGCGGTGCCCCATTCATTTGGGAAAAGGCCCCGTAGAAGCCGCAGGAATGGAAACCTAAGTAAACACCTCAGCTCTAAATCTTCCATCTCAGAACGCAAGTTAATTGTTTGCACAAATCAGCTGCTCAAGGGCGGGCCAAGAGCCGTGGTTCCTCTACCTCCCCTCACAGAAGATCCATGGATTCATTTTCTCACACTTGCATATCCAGATATTTTGGCTCTCTTGCAGCAAACTAAATAAAGGGTGCAAATTTATTGATGGCTGAGTGACTGTAAGAAACAAAGTATTATGACTGCATACCAGAGTCATTTCCTATGAAATCTAATTAAAGGCATCTATTAGCTACAGAGAGTTCACATTCCACACTCACATCCATTGGCGTTACCCCAGACAGTGAAAATAACAGCTCAGATACTCCAAGGATCATTTAGCCTTCCCCCTGGTCTTCCAACAGTATTCCCTCCCTAGCAATGGGTCGTTCCTAGCATCAGTTGATGGTCACCAGGGCGCTTTAATTTCTGCCTGGCAGGCGAAGGAAGGATTTTCTTTGACTAGAGGAATATATTCCACTGGTACTTTTGATCAATGCACAGAAGAAGATCTGTTTGTTGATGGATCAATAAATGTTTCTGGAAGAATACAACTTTTAAACACGAGTCACTTGCTCATCCAGGCAGAAGATGGAACAGTACAATACTGAACTCTTCCCACAGAGTTCAAAAATTATATTTTACTCAAAAAGAATTTAAATCCCAAACTATTAAGAGGAAGTAGAAGCACTTCTCTGTCTCCAAGGAATCATCTGATTGGTGCAAGGGTCTGCCACTCCCTCCTTCGGAAAGTATTCCTTTGCGGTGTTGTGCAGCAGGTGGGAGTTTGCAGCCCAGCAGCTCATCTGGGGTTCCTCCTGTCCCGTGGAGTTGAGGCAAGGAAAGTGAGCACAGAATGGCCCTCGGCCATTGAATGTTATTGTGCTAAAAAAAAAACAATAGTTGTAACAAGACATTGCAGTTGGGGTCTCCAAAGTTTACAGCCAGTAAAGATTCCTGCCTCAGGAAGACCCTCTGCTGAATCCCTAATGTCAGCTGTCAATGAGTTTGCATTTTGCAAGGCAGTCTTTGAGCAACTCACTTCTCCAGATGCATTGGGCCTACAGAAAGTTTAGCCAAGCCGGCTAGGCTTTGTTCCAAAAACCTCTGAAATGCACCAAGTTGAGGGAGGCTGTTTACTTCCCTACCCCTTCCTGCTTGATCAAAGCACCTCTGCACCAATCTTCACTATAAGCTTAATCAGTATGTTCTTCCAGGCAGAGCATCTGGGTGGGGTATGACAAGCTGCTCTGTGTGTGTGTGTGTGTGTGTGTGTGCTCAGGCCACCATTGTTCTTCCTGTTGCATTTTAGCCTCGGCATCAGCTGGGCTGGCTGCATATTTACTTGGGCAGACTCTGAACTACTGTTTTAAAAAAAGCCTCCAGTGGTTGGAATATCCTTTCTTTAGCAGTCATCCAAAGCACTTGGCTTGCTCACAAGAGGATATATGACAAGATGTCAAACAGCATCTGGGTAATCCTTTAAATTACGCCCCTGTGCTTCAGCTGCCAGACATCTGAGCATTTCCATCTTGAGGGAATGGATGGCACCCTGTTGAGAAAACTCACATCATTAGCAGGAATAAATGACCGTGGTCCCACTCTCTGCTTTCAAAATAGTTACGTCATACCAATCATTACACAGAAGCCTTTCTAAGTGGCTGCGGCTTCAGCGAGTGAGCTAAATGGTCAGTTAAATTATTGCCATAGTGCTGTAAACCTGGAGGTTCAAATGAAAAGAGTTCAAATGTTGTTTGATGGGCATCAAAGAAACCAGGAATCAAAAACCTGTAATATTGTACATATCTAGCACTCGTACAATTGGGGTAAGTAAGTGGAAATCTGTTACTAGTTGCCTCAGTGCTCCCCAGTTTTTTTCTTATTTAGGTGGCAAACCGAAGAACTGAAGACACAAGAAAGTAATGCTGCTTCTTAGCCCTTCTAAATAAAGAAGGGACACCCATCTTCCAAATCTGTACAGATGGTTCTTTGCCAGTAATGAAGAGTCTGTTCATTACAGTGTTGCGAATGAATGTCACTGTAATTACAGGATCACAACCTGTAATACAATCTTTGTTTATGGTGGGAGCTCAGCTGGGTAGACTCAGTCATCAGGATACCAAGATAAGGACAGATTGGGGTGGTGCCTGGGTTAGTTTGATTGCACTCAGCCTGGATGTTCTTGCTCCCAGGTCCAACATCTGGACACCGTACTGCCCTGGCCTGAGGCTCATTAAATGTCTGTAAAACACACTTGGCTCAGGCTGGCAATGTTTGTCTGTTGGTAGGATTCTTTGGCACTCCTTGCTTAGACCAGGAGGCTTGGTTTCCTTTTGTTCCAGGATGGAGCCTTCACGATCTGAAGACTTGTTCTTAACTGTAGTGGGATGTATAAACGTAACAAATAAATACCACAGGTGGAGGAGGGACAAAGCAGCAATTTAGCAACCCTTATTCAATGCCCTGGGATTCGATGGTAGATTCTCCCTCCCTCCCTCTCTCTTTCTCTCTGAGAGCTAAAATAGCTTGCTATCTCCGCTGAAGAGGGGGTCCAGCCCATCACTCGGAAAGTTTGCTATGTCCCTGTTCCTTCTGCTGCTCAAGATTTTCTTGACTGCAGATGTTTCAGGGAAAACAGATCAGGAAGATGGAGTTCCAGGGTTCCTGTGTGGACTACGTGCCCAGACATGGCTTGGAGAAAAGACAGTAGCTGGAGGTGTTCAGCAAATGCCCAGTTAGCTACCTGACAACATTTATCACTGTGGAAGTTTGAGAATACTACTCTACGTTCAGATGCAAATATCTCTATCCTGTCTGTGCCAATTATCATTTTCTTCCCGAGTGAAATCTTTTCATGTCGTACATGAAGGCGCTCAAGGCTCCTTCCCTGCTGCAGCCATAATTTTCTTAGAAAAGTCCGATCCCACTTAAAGCAATTAAGACACACATACGCTCACACACAATCCTCTCCTTTTTTTAGCATCCCATTAATAATAGGATAATGAATTGAGAGCTGCGGGGTATAAAACCTCTGCAGTTCACGGAGGAGCCCCAGAAGGAGAGGGTGGCGTTTCCCTCCCTTCCACCTTTCACAATTGGAGCATAATTCATTTTCCATGGTTCATCCAGGCTGCGACTTTTCTGGCAAGGTTTCAAGTAGATATCAATTGTGGGTTTTTTAAATAAAATTATTCAAGCAGTACCGAAGCTTGTTTCAGGCACAGAACTGAAGCAATCAGGTAGTGATAGCAGAAATTGCTGGAATCAATTTAGTTCATCACTTGTACTCACAATGCACAAATGCTACCCACAGAGATCGCTAAGCCAAGGTGTATTTGATCATGGCTTATTGAATAAACCATGTTATAAACACTGATTCTTGGATTCACACAATGTTAGGCCAGAACTAAAGAAGTCACACTAGGACTGTGCAGGAATCCAGACACATCAACCCTCTGACCTACCTGGGCAATGCTTCTGTATTCAGACTGACGTATGAAACCTAATTGGGCACTTAAACCTTGATAGGCGCTCATTGCTTGGGAAAGCCACCATCACAACTCAGCTCAGAAGGAATGTGAACATTTGCAAGGCTCCTCCGTAGCAGTTTTGTTTCCGCATTGGTTCCTCAGGCTCCCTTCTAGGGAGATGTGGCCAAGGCTTTCCAGCTGCTGCCCTCCTCCCTTTTCTTTAATGCGAGGAAGCCAGCTGGGAGCATTAACCCTGCAAAGGCATTTCACGCCAATCTTGTCAAGGCAGGGCATTGACTGACAGAGGAACAAAGCACCTCAGTAGCCAAGGCCAGGGTTGATTTCCAGGAGGAGGAGGAGGAGGAGGAGGAGGAGGAGGAGGAGGAGGAGGAGGAAGGGGGTTGCCTGTTACTGGGGCAAGGAAAGGCAGATGAAGATGAGATTTACTTCGCTTACAGGGTATTCAAATGTCATTAGATTGTTTTATGGAGAGTGATGATGAATCGCCTGAATCCTTCACAAGGTTTTCTCCAATGGCTGCTGTGAATGCACCGTGGAGTTCTGGAACAATCCCATAAGGGTTCCTGCCCTACCTGCAGCCGTAGCCCACCCTAGAGGGAGAAGCAGGGTGGGGGTGGGGAATTGTCTGAGAAGCAAAGCCAGCAGAGCTTCCATTGCCCTTCCAGCATTTATTTCCTCTCTTTCCATTATCCTTCTCTTTCAATGCTGCCGTTAAAGCAGAAAAGTCTACCTGTTCTGGATTAGAGCCCTAGCTGAGCAGAGCCGGTGGCAGGGAGCTATGAGGGAGCACCTATGTGGCAGCCCCAAATTCCTCCTCCCTGAATGATGCCAGGTCAGAAGAAGCAAATACCAGAAGGGGGGATATAGGATCTTTTGGCTGGCATGCTTAGGGGGCAATTTTCTCCCCACCTAGCTAGAAGACGAAGTGAAATTTCCTTCTCAGCAGGAAGGCTTCGGACTCTGCCTTGACGGACAAGCTGAGCACAATGTCCTGTTTTGTCAAAAACTCACAGCTCACGTCTCTTCTTTGTTCTGAAGAGGTTCATTCTATAAAAAGGGATACTAAAAATGAAACAAAACATAAATAAAAAGAAATACTATAGCAACTCTTTCCCAGCAAATGACTGTACAGGCATCTTTTGACATGCTTCCAAAAAATGGTAAACCAGACTAATTGTAAACCACATGGATACAGAGAACAAAAATCCACCCGAGTTGAATATCCAGAAAGATTTAATAATTGGTTTATGCTGGAAGCAACAATTCACATTCCTGGTTAGAATCAGAACTTATTAAGATAAATGCTTACTTTATAAAACAATAAAGTTAAGATTCATCAAAAGGAGAATGAAAATAGTTTCTTTAAATAAATATAGGTAAAACATGAAAAGTTATCCAAATTAGTTTGATATATTAGACCCAAATGTAACGAAAGCAATGCAATATATAAATATTTGGCTAATGTTTCAAATACCATTGGACATGAGCCAGCTCAAGTTAAATATTTTAAGTTTCATATAATATGCTTAAGTAAAAAACTTGTATATATTTTTCAGTTAAAATGTACATTTGAATAAATAGCATTAGGATCAATAGGATTTTAATGATATAATTCTAAGCAATTCTTAGTTTATGCTCACTAGCACTTTATATGAAAAAAGAAGTTCTGTATTTGATACTCCGAGTTCAGTTTCATCCAAGTGGCTCCTCTTGACTTCAACTGGGAGGACGAGGGAAACCATCATGCAAGACCATGAGATCAGCCATGAAGATCAGCCCATCAGAGCCCAACCGTCTCAGAGGGCCATCCTGGATGCTTCAGCGTGGTCACAAGCTGGATCCAGGCCTCTTTCCTGGCCTTGTTCCTCTGTAGCTTACATCTGGAGGTGTGCTGCTGTTCCCACCCCTTAGGTAACATCCATTGTCCTGGATAGATATGTCCCAGTATCCTTCTAAAATCATTCGCCATAGCAGTCCTCACTACCTGTTATGGTTAATGAACTTCAAAGATAAAAGCCCTGGGTAAACATGGGCTCACCAATTGCATCCTCCCCAACCCGCACAGGCAGCATAAAAGCCCCGCCCCTTCTGCCAGTGAAGGTAAGCATTGATTCATGCAGTCCGGCAGCTTTGCTGAGAGGCTTATGGGGTCTGTCCCAGGGGTGAAATCCAGCAGGTTCTGACAGCTTCTGGAGAACCGGTAGCAGAAATTTTGAGTAATTCAGAGAACCTGCAAATACCACCTCTGGCTGCCACCAGGAATGTGGAGGGAATGGAGATTTTGCAATATCCTTCCCCTGGAGTGGGATGGGAACGGAGATTTTGTAGAATCCTTCCCTGCCACGCCCACCAAGCTACACCATGCCTACCAAGCCACGCCCACAGAACCGGTAGTAAAAAAATTTGAATTTCACCACTGGTCTGTCCATGTTGTAGCAAACCCACCTAAAAATGGTCAGACAGCTGCTGCTACAAGGAGGGAAACTAAGAGAATGGGTGGGATAGGAGCCTCAGTGTCAAATCATTTAAGATTTAGATGTATCCTTTATATTGTGGTTGTGGAATAAACCACGATATAAAATGATAACATAGAAATATCAATCAAAAAGTAACTTACAGCTGAATGAAAACACACAATTATCACAGGAGAACTTGTTGTTAAACCTGGTGTGAAGAAAAAACGTAAAAAGACCTTCCATGTTACTTATAATGAAAACATGATTTTCTTTAGAGAGTCTTTAGATTTAAAGTAGCTTAGTCTTTGGAGACAGAAATTAGTCTCAGTGGATGGAAAACATAAAGTCACAGCAGGCAGTTTTGTGAATGTGCAAAAAATGTGAAAAGTAACCCAGGGTTAAAGTAAGCTCAGCTAGGGGAGACTTTCTTAAAAACCTGCTTAACAAACAAGCACTAATTATGGGGCCAAATCACAGCATTCCTAGGAATGCATAGAGAGAAAGTTGAAATCATTTTTTTCCAGACCAATCAGTAAATTTCCACGTGACCCAATAAGTTGTGTAATTCTTTCCCATGACATATGGCATTGTAACTATTGCTTTTAATATATTTTTATATTATTTTATATTTATTTTAATATATTGCTGGAGTATAATTTAAGGTGATTATGTGACTATGAAATACCGTAGTTTACATACATATACTGTATGTTTCTCTCTTTCTCCCTGGGTACATATGTATTGTGAATATGAAAGCCAATGGGATGCCATTAAATTGCCAGGCTTCTCCCCTAGGGGAGGTTGGGGTGAGGGTGCTGGGGGCCCCCTCATTTGAGCTGGATTGAGGGAGCCAGACTGGGCCCCCAAAATGGCCCTTCCATCTTGAGGACACTCCGATGCAGGCGAGAGAGAGCTATTCCTTTCCTAGGGCCGGCTGTGTCCCCTCTGGGGGCAGAATCTGATCTTCTTTCTGGAAGGGCTGGCATGGCTTAGGGAGGCATTCCTCAGTGGTGCAAACTGGCCCCGACTGCGGCTTCCTAGTTGGCAGGAGATGCTGCCTTAATCAATCCCATGGAAGGAAGGAAGGAAGGCCCTTGGCTTGGCTTGGTTGCGCTGGGTTTCCCTTGCCTCCTCCGCTCCTGCTCTCATTCCCAGCCAGAGGGGAGGGCAGGGCTGCTCTCCTGCCTGCACAGACTTCATAGCCAGCTTCCAGTGTCTATGACGCTTTGATGCCTTTTAAAAGGGAGAAATTAGATTTGCTGAGTTAAGGCATAAGTGTCTCATTAAAAACTCCTCTTAATAGAGGTCAGCCAATTCACCCGAAGAAGCGATTTTCAGTGAAAGAAAAACAAGGAAATCGGTTTTAGAACAATTTGATCTAAAGCTTCAAAAAGAGCTGGAAATGAGACTTGGGGGATCTACCACAAACGAGGTGTGATGCCGCCAATTAAGCTCACATCCTTCAATCAGAAGGTGTTAACGTTATCCATTTTCCTTTTTGTATTTTAATTCATGCTATTTCATTTTGGATTGACTGTTATGTGGCTGGCTTACCCATGTCACACATGCCAGCCTCCCTCCTTAGGGCAGAAGGTGAAAAACATCTACCACCCATTCAGCCTTGGGTGTCAGGAAGGGGGCTGCAGGCAGAAGGCCTTCTCGGTCTCTGATGGCTCAACCCTGTGTGCCCGGGGGGGGG